>VXBW01000252.1:138170-162119 GCA_013400375.1 Thinocorus orbignyianus
CTGTTAATTCCTGAGAGTAAAATTACTGAAAAGGAAATTGGTTCTGTTTTGCCTCAGAACAGGGTATTTAGGAAGGTACATCATCTTTATCTCAGAGTCAGAGTAGAAGAGGTACTTATCTCAAACTTCATTCCGGAGATTTAGGTGAATGTTTCTTAACAACAATTAAAAGCTCTGCAAGGCCCAGCGTGACTGCATCGCACGTGTCAGACTGTCGTCTGGTCCAGCATTTAGATACTTTTTTCTGTCACAGAACTTTTCCTGCTCCAGCCCCAAGCTGATGCTTGGAATCCCAGCTACTAATATCATCATAGTCCTTAGCCATCCACTCCTCCAGCTGGTACCCCTTTTCCTAGCCAGTGCTGCTGTCTTACCACACTGCGTAATCTACGGGATTTCTGGTACCATATCAGCCTCAAACCTAGATTTCTTTGACAGTTATGCAGGTTCCTGAAAGTAAAAGGTACACATGTACAGAATCCATATGTGTGATCCCAGGTAAGCGTTGCACTACTGTGGAGCACACCAGCATGAAAAACTGCCTCAGGGCAAATTTAAATTTACAGTGAATCTCTCCAATAAACTGCAATACTTAGCTCCTTTCTGCTGAAAAGGACATACTGTTCAAATATTGTTCTATTAAAAAAAAAAAAGAAAAAAAGCTGAGTTTACTTCTCGGAAGAGTAACTTTGAACTTAGCTGTCATCCTGAGAGAGAAGTATTTTTTAAGACTGATAAAGAGAGGGAGCTCCGAATTACTGCGGTCAGTTACTAGCGTGGCATGAAATAAGAGGGGAATTAAATTTGTATACTGTGCCTTAATTTTAGATTACCGTATCTTCTGCTCTCATTGTTTGGAGAAATGATGTTATGCTACCCTTTCTTAAATTTATATGGCAGTATAGATAAGTAGGAAAAAAAATTTATTACAAGGTTTGTGAGTTGAGAACAGAACTGAGCTGTGGAGTGAAATGCTTGTGCTTCGCCACAAGATGGTGCAAAATGCCCGCTTATTCAATGAGGTAATGACGGTTCGTCAGCAGTACAGTCCAATCCAGTCGATTCTGGAAAGGTAAAACGTGCTGTAAAAGTACTTTTGGGTTCTAAAAATTCTTTTACTCACAGTAGGTAGTCTTTGGTACATGGTTTTCTGTAATCAGTGATAGTGTCAAGGCAACAGGAGGAAACTTTACAACCAGTTTTGGTGTGTGATTTTTCAAATGGCAATTTCTTTTTATGTAGCTGTTAAAATGGGTGTAGGTAATTTCACAGCCAGTGAAGATTGAAGCAAAGGCGGCATTCCATAGCTCTGCCTTCTCTGTGTCTTCCACCAGTAAGGTGCCCACCTCATTCGTCAGTGGGGCTACGTTTTCCCTAGACTTTCTATTGATATACTGAAAAAACATACTTCTTTTTGTCTTTAGCTGTAGTGGCCAAGTTCAACTCTGCTTGAGCTTTTACCCTTCTAATTTTCCCCCTGCTTCGCTACATTTTGGTACCTCAGAAGTTACCAACCATGTTTTCCAGGGATTGTAGACTTTCCTTTTATTCCTGAGGTCCAGCCAAAGCTCTATATTTAGTCAGGTTGGTCTTCTTCGCTGTTGGCTTCTTTTATGGAACCTGGGGATGGCCTTCTCCGGTGCTTTTAAGAGTACCTCCTTGAAGTGTGACCAGCCTTCCTGAGTACCTACGCGCTTCAGGTCTGTCTCCCAAGGGACACTGTCACCCATGCTCCGAAACAGGCCAAAGTCTGCCCTTCAGAAGTCCAAGGTGGCAGTTCTACTGGCTCCCCACCCTGCTTCTCCAGGAACTGAAAACTCTATGATTTATGATCTCTCTGCCCAAGGTGACTTCCAACAATAACAGCCCTCCCAAGAGCTTCTTTGTTAACAAGCAACAGGTCAAGTAGGGCACTTTTTACATACCTCGGTTTACATTCTCGGTTCTGAGAAAAGTTCATCACAGTAGAAAGTCTACTCCTAGTTTATTACAATGGCACTGGACAATGTGTTTCTCTTGGGGTTTCCTAGCAGAAGGTGCAGAACATTTAAAAATCTCTTTTGTCTAGGTACCATGTGCATATGAAATAGCAATCAATTAATTGCATGCTTCCATGCATGTTTATGGGTTTATTTCAATGGGTACAAAAAATGGGAGAAACAGAAGAATCTATTGATTTGTAACCTTTGATCCTACAGCAAAGCAAATAGCACTCAAAGCAACTCTGTCTTTCAGACTAAGATGGTTAGAAGTAGTATAGTGTTCTCCCTCCTGACATAGCCATTGGACACCTGAAAAAAAAATATCTTTGAATGCATAGGGAAAATAGATCTGTATTCGATTTTAGGAAAATCCTTCAGGCCATTACTAAAAAGCAGGTTATTAAAGTAACTGTATTTACATCTCTGATATCAGAATACTGTTGTCCTTTATTTAGTGTTGTTTAACTCCCACAGGCAGGATAGTTGCATTGATTCCATATTACTATGTGTGAAACCAATGCCGTGATGATATTCAGGGTAGGGAATTGGCAGTTCTACTGTCAAAATGCTCACTCAGCATGGCAGTTGAACTCCTCCTATAATTCTGGGTCCTCCTGCCTTCCTTTTTCCTGTATATTTCACTGTATTTTCACAGTTTATATAACTAGGACGTGTTCATGTTCTGAAGGATATGAACATCACACAAAAGTATCTCTTGCTTGTTCCTTGTATAAAGCAGTTGAAACCTTACAGGTCAAGAGTACAAATCTTTAAACAGAAGAAATCAGGAAATGTGGATACTGAATACAGTTTAACAGTTGAATTACATTTTGTTTTAAAAAATGACCCTTTTCAAAACTATGAGATTGTGATATAGGAGATCTGGATGTCATGCGATGATGTTAAGTTCATGAAAATAACTGCTTAATTTCAAAAGAAAACAGTAAGTAGTACTTGAATCCAACTGAAACTGGGCTGGTTTTTTTTTTAAACCACTTCACTGTGAGACAGTTGATTGTGAGCGTTAGAGAAAAGCTCCTAATACTAGGGAGAGGCTACTGGTGTGGATTGTTGTTCCAAAAGGCTAGGGTATAGTGGAAATACTTGCTTTATCCTTGTGTATTGCTAGGCAAAGCAAAACAAAAGCTCATTATCATATGCTTAGATTAGCACTCTGTACCTTTCTTTTTCCTGTATTGATACTGTAGCTAGCCTATTGGCCTACTACCATGTAATTTCTTTAAAGTAAACATTTCTTAGAAAAGTTATCTTAGATTATAAGTGGCGTAGATTAAAATGTTTTTTTATTTTTTTCCAGACAGGACAACAGTATAGACTCTACTTCTTCTCTGAGAGAAGACAACAAGCTGGAAGGTCAGGAATCAAAGCAAGGTATATAGTGGGGAAAGATGAAATGTTGTGAGTTTGATGTTGGGCAGTGACTAATTCCAGTAGATTGATAGCAATCTTTTGAACAGTAGCTGCAGTCACAAAGAATTATCATCTCAGAAATCTTCTGGTGTAGGGCTACAACTTTTCACTTGTACCCAGTTCCAGGAAAGGAGAGAGCAACATTGAAGAAGAATCTGTAGTAACTTTGGCTTCTTAATTCTATGAGACTGGGGAGATTTTTATGGCTAGAAGTCAATTGCAGCTCTTCAAAGTTTGCTGGTTTAGCTTCCGGAACATTACTGAAGCTCTTACAAAGGCTCATTTGGATCTTCATATCTAGTGTTTCAGCTGAAGAGGAACTTCAGTCATTTCAGTTTCTTGGTGTACAGGTGATTGCTAATGTTGCTATTACCATTTGCTGAATTCTTTGAGAGTCAGTTTTACTTTCTGTTGAGATGATCATAAGAGTCTACAGAGCTCTGTTTTGACATTCATAGAAATCCATTATAATAATTGTTTGCCAAAGAATTGCTTGTAATTTAGTAATTTTGTTCCATCTTGATTTGTTTGATTGTGCAGAGCTGAGGTCCAACGGAATGGTGTTTAACATCCACCACTTCTGATAACTGGCTTATTTAACTTGAAGTCAGTGCCAGTGGAAGTACATGCTCAAATTTTTGAGTCTCAGAGATGAATGTCTTATCTTACATATTTGCTCTTTTAAAATGCAAAATTGTAGTGGGTGAGACATTCAGGTAATACAGTAATTGGCAGAATAGAAAATAACCAGGTAAGTTAGTGGTACATATTTGAGTACCTGCTGTGTAAGGAAACAGTTTTCTTAACATGCAGCAGTATTTGTTTTATTCCAATCATTAAATCAGCACCAGATAACAACTGCCAGCATTATTTTGTACATGAAGCACTAGAACTGTAGTTATTTCTGTCTCAGTCTATTCCTTTTCATTTGGACTAGCTGTATGCAGTAACATCAGAAATAGCTTCTTGAATCAAATCGTGTTGCAAATTCTTATAAGCTATGTTTCTCTTCTATGAAGATCTAACATTATTTGCTTCCTGCAACTCCTATCTCACAGTTCAGAGTGTTGTCTAAAAGATGAAGCATGTTTTCTTCTGAAGTAATTAGTGAGGGGAGTTACACAGAGAAGTAAAAAGACATAATAAAAGCATCAAAACTTTTAGGAGAAGGTTGCTATAGCTTTGTGAGGAATGCTTTAATTGTTACTTGCTGTACTGTATGGAATAACCTTAAAATTGACAGATTTCCTGCAGATCTCTTCCACTTTTCTGTTATCAAAGGGAATTTATGACTGTTGCAGGTGATTGCTTCATTGTTGTTTTTTATGACTTAATCAACCGGAGTATCATGATAGCTTTGGGCTATAACGGTGGCTCCACTCAAGATGTTAGCTTTAAAGAGCATTTGAGAATACCAATATAAATTTAAAAATATAGTTCTAATCATTCTGCTGAGTTGCAGCCTGTGATGCTAAGGGAGAAAAGAGAGAATGAGAGGATAAGCAAAAGTGGATAAAATAAAATTATGAAACAGAATTAAGTGTGCTAGAATGAATTTCACAAGTTTAGCTAAAGAAAAAAGTAAAAGTTAGCAAAATGAAAAAAATAATGAGAAATGCCAACCATGACCTTTATTACTAGGTAAAATTACAACTGCAAAAGAGGGAAATAAAGCCCATCAGCTAATTAAACGTCTGTAGGCCAATGAGCTTGTAAGAACTCTGTATTGTAGTTTTGGAAGCTCCACATTCTGAATGGGATCCAAGGTGGCTTTGCCCAGCTTCCTGGTCCATACTAATTATGAGACAGACGTGAATGACTGTTAATACTTGTTTCTGCTTAATACGTAACTAGCACCAAAAGGAATCCTCTGGTGGGTTGACCCAACCAGCAGCAGGCCCTCAGCAGCCGCTCAGTTGCTGCTCCATCAGTGGGATGGGAGAGACAATCAGAAGAGCAAAAGCAAGAAAAGCTTATGGGTCAAGGTAAAGATAGTTTAATAAATGAAGAAAAGGTTGTGCACTGAAACACAGCAAAATAACGGATTTATTTACTGCTTCCCATTGGTAGCCAGAATTTTAACCGCTTCTTGGAAAGCAGAGCCTCAGCATGTGTAACAGTTACTTGGGAGGACAAATACCATAACCATGGACTTCCTTCTTTCCTTCTTCTTTCCTTGAGCTTTTATTGCTGAGGCAATGACATCTGTAGGAGTATCCTTTTGGTCAGTTGGGCTCAGCTGTCCTGACTGTGTATCCTTCCCAACCTCTTTCCCAGCCTCAGCCTGCTGGCTGTGGGGTCAGAGTGAGAACCAGAGAGAGTCCTGATGCCCTGCAAGCATTGCTCAGCAGTAGCCAAAACACTGGTGTGTCATAAACACTGTTCCATAAACAGATCCAAAACGCAGTGCCATATAGACTGCTGTGGAGAAAATTGACTCCTTGCAAATCAATACTCCCAGATTTGAGGTTCAGGAGCCAAAGGCATGGATGGATGAAAGTAGCAGTTAACAAATTGAGAGTTTGGTGAAAGAGAACCTTTTAAAACCAGATACCAGCATACTAATTTTGATAATCGGGGAGTCACGGAATTGTTTAGTTCAGAAGGACTGTTTTGAGATCATTGAATCCAGTACCCCTGCTTAAGCAGGCAGCTAGAGCAGGTTGCTCAGGACCACGTGTTGTCAAGTTTTGAACATGTATAAGGGTGGAGAACCCACAACCTCTCTGGGGAACCTGCTGCAGTGTTTGACCACCCTCACAGTGAAAAGTTTAGATGGAATTTCATGTGTTTTAATTTTTGCTCATTACCACTAGTCCAGTCAGTGCTGAGAAGTTTGGCTCCTGTGGCTTCATGCTATCCCATACTTATAAATGAGAATTAAAAGAAAAATTTTAAAAATCAAATTTGCAGTACTGTCTGAGTATATATTAAATAAATAGTATTTTTGATAGAGAATTGTTGGAGACTGAGGTAGCTTACATAGAATGTAGCCTTCCTTTGAAACTTTGTGGAAAGAAATTAGATGTATTTCAAACTCACAGATCTTTAACTCTGAACCCTCGTTATTAATCAATAGGGAACACAGCCATACCTTTGGATAGTGGTACTATCAAAAGGAATTATAAAGCCTTTAGAATGAGTAACTTTACCATCATCTGACTATAAATTGTTCATTTTAAGCAGGAACCAATCTTACTCTAAGATTCCACAGACAGACACATTGGTAAAGAATCAATAATTTCTGAGGCCAGTGTGTCAAAAGCAATCCTCTCTCTGTAGCCAGATTGTGAGAACAGTTACTCAGGTTCTGTTAAGAGTTTTGCTTTGCTTTTTTTTTTTTTTCCCTGTTGCACTGATATTTCTAATGTTTTTTTAAAAATAAACCCCAACTTTTAACCAGCATTAAAAGCCAGTACCATGACGTTCCCAATGTTTTTACTGATTTAAATACATCTGACATACTTGTCATAGATTATGAATAGTTGCACTTTAAGTGGAGTTTCTGCTAATTTTTAGGACTCTGCCTGACTGTAGTGTCCCGCTCCTTTTAAAATACGTAACATGGCTTTAAAGTGTTATTTTTAAAATTGCATTTTGCAAACAAAGTTTACTTTAAAGATAATAAACAATAATAAATTTTGCACTGCAGGGACTTCCCTATGATATTTTAATTAGGAAGATAGATCACATAACTCCATAGGATGGAATAAATTTTCCTGGCACTGCTGCTGTGTTATACTGCATATTCTTCTAAATTGGCATAAAAATGCATTAACACTTGTCTAAATTAGATCAGCCTTAAAAATTGGAGGAAAAAAAGAAAAAGAATCAGTTGTCTTAAATTTTTGCCACTCTCTTAATCAGCAGAGAAACACTTTAAGTAGAAGTGATTTTGTAAGAAAAATGGTTCTGTTAGGCGGCTGTATGATTGTTACATTTGTGTTACAGGCAAGGGAGAAGATAGTGATGTCCTCAGCATAAATGCAGATGCTTATGATAGTGACATAGAAGGCCCATGCAATGAAGAAGATGGCCCAGATGTGCCAGAAAACACTGCCAGAAGTGGAGCCGCTCAGATAGATGACCTTCAGAAGGACATTGAGAAAAGCGTGAATGAGATACTGGGGTTGGCAGAGTCCAGCCCAAATGAGCCCAAATCTGCAACCTTAGCTGTTCCTCCGACAGAAGATGTTCAGCCATCAGCACAGCAGCTGGAGCTTCTGGAGCTCGAGATGAGGGCCAGAGCTATTAAGGCTCTGATGAAAGCTGGTGATGTGAAAAAACAGCCCTGAGTTTGTTTGGATTTAATTTTCAGTATTTCTTTTGAAGGATGTGATGTCTGTTCTCTTCAGTGCTGAAGTATATTTGGGTTGAGTATGACATTCCTCGTTCAAACCCTATTGTGAATCCTGACCTGTGGCTTAAGCCATTGATAGTTGATTTATTGCCTTTAGTGTCCTGCCTCTGTGACATGCACAGTTTGATGCTTCACTGAGATGAGGTCTCTTGTGCTGGGTTGACTCTTCACGGTGTCGCACAGTATATACAGCTATGACAGTGCCTTTCAGAAAGGTTAGGAGAATTAAGTTCTTTGTAATGCTGATGGATAGAAAGTACCAGCTGTTTTATTTATTAGCAACTTGTTAAACTACTTGAGAAACTTGATTTATATGTACTTCATTAAAAATACCATTTTGAAGAGGTCTTTTGTTGTGTGACTGCCTTCAGCATTCTGTGATGGGATGTGAGATTGCTTATTTCTCCTTGGGGCACAGCTCATCATAATGTAGCTATTCTGGTTAAAATGAATGATGGTTCACTTAAAAGCATACTTAATTTTAGAAAGTTGTATTCCTAAGGGTAGGGATTTTTTCCTTTCAAATAGACAGTTGAACCATGTTATTTTCAGAGTTATGAAAGTGCCTGAAAGTGACAAATACCAGAGTCTTTATACTGTTGGTCATTTAATTTTGTCACTCTCCACTGCTGTTTATCTTCAGTGTCATAAATGAAATAAAGAAAATAGGGTTTTTTCTTGACTATGAAGCTTTTTTCTTGAATATTTGGTATGATATTTAGGGCAACACAGCAAATCAGACTGTTTAGAAGACCTTGAGTGTTTAACATTTAGCTGACATAGTAATTCCATGTTCCCTGTAAATAGGGAAATTCAACTAAGTTCAGTATAAATGCTTTTCAGAAAAGGCATTTAGTTTATATGTATCTTATATGAGATTTTAAAATAATAATTCTGCTTTTATCCATTTCACGGGTATTTTTTTGTAAGTAAACTGTATTATAGGATTAATTTTCCTGCTATTTTTTACATTTCTTACAAAAATTAAAACAAATAAAAACAATTCTGATGTGTTTAGAATTAGTGCTGTTTTTATACTTGGCTGCTAATCAAATGCATATTAAGATATTTCTGTGTGTCTGTTTACATAAACACACAGAAGTCAATTTTTTTAAGGTGTGAAGTTTACAAATGTGGTCCTTGTTAAATAAAAAGGTGTATTATATATCATTACTACTGATTTTCCATTGGTTGTTAGAAATGAAATTAGATACTTTGCAACAGTAGCATAGATAATTTCCACACTGTATTGTAATATCACTGCAGACCTTGTTCTATTCAAATATCATGTCTTAAATTCTCTTGCAAGTTTTATAATTTTCTTTTTTGTCCTTCCTTTTTTCCTTTAATTCTTTCCTGTTATTCTCTTCTTTTCTCTTTCATTTTTTCACCTTTTCCCCTTCTGTTCTAACACCTTTACCCTTTTTCCTCTCTTTGTTGGTAATCAAGTGCATTGTCTTTAGTAGCAAGCTTCTTATATAAATCTTAAATATATTTCTTGTATATTTCTTACATTGTGATTGATTTCCTCTAGAATTAACAGTGTTCTGAGTAAAATCACAGAATCATAGAATGGTTAGTGTTGGAAGGGACATTAAAGATCATCGAGTCCCAACCCCCCTGCCATGTGCAGGGACACCTCCCACTAGAGCAGGTTGCTCAAAGCCCCATCCAGCCTGGCCTTAAACACTTCCAGGGATGGGGCAGCCACAACTTCTCTGGGCAACCTGTTCCGGTGCCTCATCGACCTCACAGGAAAGAATTTCTTCCTAAGATCTAATCTAAATCTCCCCTCTGCCAGTTTAAAAGCGTTACCCCTTGTCATTATCACTGCACTCCTTGTCAAAGAATCCCTCTCCATCTTTCCTGTAGGCTCCCTTCAGATACTGGAAGGCTGCTCTAAGGTCTCCCAAGAACCCCAGTTCTCTCAGCCTGTCCTCACAGGAGGTGCTCCATCTTGGCTACTAGGAAAACTTGTTTCTTGTTGTTTGCCTCTCTTCTTTCATGTCAAGCTTCATTTTCTGGTTCTGCAGTCTTCCATAATACTGTTGAGGCCTGCGAAATTCCAAGCAATATGAATAAACAAAAATCAGTACTTAATATTGAAGATAAATGTACAACACACTAATGGTTGATTGAAGGGACAAATGTTTATAGACCTGTAACTTTCCTTTTTTTCACTGCTATTCCAACACATCGGTTTTATCTCCCACGGAGGTGATTCCTTGCCGACTGTGCCCCTGGGTGGCTCCCATGTATTTCTGCCAGCCAGTGAACGGCAAAAGGTTACTCCATGCAGAAGCTGTGCCTTGGTAAGGCGTAACTTAGGGGTGTCTTTGGAAAGCTGAATGTAAATCAGGTTTGATTAGAAGTGTATTTCCTACCCCACAAGAAGAACCAATACAGGCAAATGTACATAGGTCCTTTCAGTGTTGCCGCAGGACGATATATCAGCAGTTGTTTGGCAGTGAGGACATGCTGCTGGAAGTAATAATGAACTAGACTGTAGTTCTCTTCTACTTGCTGGAGATATGTTTCTGAACTAAGCTGCAGTTTCCTCCTGGTTTTCCAGGTCACGTTTAAAAGTTCATTTCATAGTGAGCTGAACTGTCAGAGGTTATTCTTTGAAGGTCTGTATCAAGACGTGTAAGCTAACTGTAATGTGTAGCGTGACAAAGATGAAATGGGTTTAATATGCATATGACAGAAAATATTGGTAATTTCGGACTAATTAAATTTGAAGTTAGGAGAAGCATTCCAAGAAAATTAAATTAAGCTGGTTACAAAAAAAAAAAAACAAAAACAAAAACAAACAACCCACAAACAAAAAACCCCAAAACAAAAAACAAAAAAACCCCCATATATCATAAAAGAAACTTCCATGTGATTGATTACACAAGTGCTAATTCATTTTTAGGATATCGTACTATTGCCGCTTAGGTTAAAAGCAGATCAGGTAAATTATATGGGTTCCTGCGCTGATTTGTATCACTGCACAGTTAAAAAAAACCCAGAGTATTTAAAATATTTATTATACAACTGTTTTGTTGTTCACTTTTAAATAGCTCTTTGATTTTTTCCTTGAAAAATAAATTTAATATTGCACATGGAGGAAGAGCAACTTGTATGCAAAATGCAATAATGAATTATTAATGAAACCTTAAAATAATTTTACTGGATTTTGATCAACCAGTTTGTTGGGAAAAAATATACACTGGGTGTTGGTCAGTGTGAGGAAAAAATCCTGATTATATTGTGGGCTGCAACAGAAATATTTTCTAATGAATTTTGGCTATCGTTACAGATGAGGCGCAGTGCTTTATTTGAGGAGAAGGGTTGGTTGTGTTTGTACTAGGTAAATAAAAAGGCGTAACTCCCCAGAGAGCCCAAAGTATCTATTATTTCTGTTTAGAGACTTTGCCGTTATTTTTATGGTGATTTCATAGAGAATAATAATTAGACATCAAAGTGCCACTTTTGAGAAACAAATTACATGCATTTCCTCAGAAAATAATTAGTTTTCTTTGTAACACTCTTCATTACAGTGTTTGCTCTCAAAAATGTTTTGCCTAAGAGACTAAGTGCCTTGCCTAACTTTTTTTTTTCTCCTTTAAGCCATGTTATAAAACATGTTCTTTGCTGTTTAAAATTATTGCAATTACTAAAGGCAGTGAGTGAAAGTTTTGATCACTGGCTTCAGGTTGCTTCTAAGGAAGTACAAAGGCAGCTGTTAGGGAATCAGATCATCTGCGTAGATGGCTTAAGAGGCTGCTGTGTTCCCAGTGGAAGGAGCAGCCACCGTGGGGACCCTGGAATGGGACGCAGTGTCTCTTCACCATCTTATTCCTTACACGGCCAGAGCTATAAAGATCGTAAGAGGTTGCTTGGTTATTCCCATTATGAATGAATAATTATGAATACTGGTCTACGAAAGCTCCTGTCATAACTCAAGTTACTTTGTTTTAATCTGTGGATAAAGTGTGGCAAGGGTTTTCTTAAAATTGGCAACTGACAAAAAGGTTTTGTGCACGTGAATGCGTATTAAGTTGTTACATGGCATTTTGCATGCCCATCTTAAAATTGTCAGCACTGATTTAGCTTTGAGATCACTGACATGGGTAAATGTGTCCTTTTCATTGAAGATAACTGAAGTTTAATTGCGAAATAGGTCCCTTAGTCAGGGAGGGAGATGAGGTGATTAATTGATGCAGAAACATGAAGAAGAACAGCATAACTTTCAGAGCATAGACACCAAATTAAACATTGATTATGAAGTCCTACATATTAGTCCTGGTAACATAAACCTTCATATTTATTGCTAAGTCAATCTGCAATATATGGAGAGAAAAAAATGTTTTTTGCCTTACTTATGACCAAATTTAAATATTAAAATACTGGATCTTGTTTTGGTCAAGTCTCATGTTTCATGGGCTTTTCTTGACATTAATATTAAAATATGTAAACAGAATACATAAAAGATAAAAACTGAAGCTTGTGAAAAGGTTTAGCCACATACCAGTTAAACAAAGTGACTGTGATTCTGGCCAGGATAGACCCCAAAAGCTTAAATGTAAATATTGCACGGCTATTAAGTTGTAGAGCGCAATAAAAAAACCCAACACCCATGTGTTCGTTCAGTGCATCTTTGCTTTCTTCAGCACATGGGAAAATGTAATCCTTTTTCATGGGATCTGCCTTGATTATTGTTGGACTCAAAACTGATTTTTTACCTCCTGTATCTAATGGTTCTGCGAAGCTGGTCTAGAAGAATGACTTCCCCTGTGCTTTGTCAAATCTACGATCTTTCAACCCACCTCCATTTTCTAACTAGAGTAATTCAGAACCTCAGCTTTACTTCCCTGGAATACTGTGTGCAGTTCTGCATGTCTTCACCAAAGATCTATCTGTTGGGAGTGGAACAAATGCAGGTGAAGATTTCTGAGGTCACCAGAGGAACCAGAGGCTAGACATGGCTAGAAAAGCCAGTTTTGTCTAAACATGTTGAAACTCGCTTGTAAAGACAGGCAGAAATAGAGAACTGGGAAAGATGTTTAAGCTGAATATGAATACTGGTGAGGAACTATGGGTGCATTTTCATTAGGTTCCTTGTTCCCAGGCTGCCTCCTGGTTTCCTCCCTCCCGTACCACTGTTACACAGCTAGTGTTCACTACCTGTGGCTGTGTACAGAACCACATCAGGAAGCTTGTTTGAGCAGGGAATCCTGTCCTTTTGCTCCCCCCAGCCTGGATCAGCATCTTGATTGAATGTGCTGTGTTGGTGTAGCACAGTGAGCAGTGAAAAATCTAACTGCTGAAAGTGGGCCTGGATTATCTCACACAAGATATAGCCCAGATTCTTCTGGTCCTTGAGATATGAGGCATCGGAATTAAGGTCTGTGATTTAATTCTGTCTTGTTGAAGTGATGCAAATCTTCACTTAAAAATAGGAGCTGAACTGCTCCAAATGTGAACTATTTAGCTATTAAAATTGCTAGTCTACATACTTCTGATTATTATTATTTTTTTTTTTTTTTTTAAGCAAAGTCACTGGTTGTTACCATATGTAGTCTGTTTATAATATCTCATAATTGTATGAAAATTAAACTTTTGCATTGCATCCACACTGGGGGGCTGTGTTGCTTCAATAATGTCCGTTTCAGAGCTACATGCTAAGAGCAGAACCCAAACTGTGTGAACAAGTTCTAAGCACTAATTTTCCCTAAAAAAAAAAAAAAAAAAAGGGATGAGATCAGAATAGTAAAGGGAAATGACTTGCAATTTAGACAAACATAAGGCAGGAACAAGGAAATTTTTTCCTATGTGTGCTTAGACAATATGTTGAATTTTAAGGATGAAGCAATGCTTTCATCGTCTTGAGATGAGTGGGAAGGCTGAGACCAGCACCCTGATTCCTTCAGTCCTAATGTGCTGCTTCAGACTTACGATGGATAACCCAGTTTGCTGCAACTGGGGACAGGTAGGTTGCTTTTCACTAAGATTTAGCAGAAGTAGCATTTTTCCTCCATAAAGGGAATTTTTTATAAACTGCACATCCCAGTGCTTCTGCCTTAGTGTCCTGTTTCTTTGGCTGCACCAGTTCCTGTATCACTACAGGTTGTAGGATTGCTTTGTTACTAACACAGGCACTCCCTACAGTATCTTTTTAGGAAGCTGTCTGCTGCATATCCAAAGCAAAATTAAGATGAGTTGATTGGTACCTTCTCCAACATGCTTACCAGGCTTCATCAGGACATTGATGTAGAGGTGTAAGGAAACTCTAGTGGATGCAGTACTGGAAAATTAACTGAATGGATCTCCTGACATTAAAGGCAGGAGATTGTCTTTTCTATCTTCAATTTCTACTAACCTTTTTAAATACTCAGTAGATCTAAGCTATCTCTACTAATGGATTACCTTCTTGTGTAATTGTAAAAAATGAGTATTTTAAAGAAATAGGTTTCTTATTAAATTTATAATAAAATACCATAGAGCTATTAATAGTGTTTCCAGAAAGCCAAAATAGGCAGCATCTACCATAGTAGGGCCCTGTTTAGCCTAAATTCCCTTTAAATTACTAAGCCTATTCTTTCACATGGTGTGAACACCTCTGAAGAGCTAGAACCCTCTATCAGAAGAAGTTAGGTATCAGTATTAAGGTAAAATTTAGGGCATTCTAATATGTCTCTTCTTGCCAAATATTGGTGTCAGGTCAGATAATCCTAGGGCTTCATCAGTTGTTTCACTAACTACTCTTCTCAAAAATACAATGGTTGTATCTACTTTGCAGAAGAGACCCTTGAGACAGTTTCTGTGTTTTCATTGTTTTAAGAGTATGCCTCTATACATGTCTTGGCATGGTGGTATTTATCATAAGTAAATAACTGATTTGGTAAAATCCACTAATACTAATAAAAATCCACTATTGGTAGTTTTACTAAATCTCCAGTTGGTAAATCTTAGTCCTATAGACTCAGAATAATGAGGATCTGCAGGCAGACGGCAGGCTAGGGTCATTCCAGTTTGGTGAACCATTTCCTTGCAGTTTTGCAGTGTTGGTGTGTTTTAATAAAAGCATTGTCTGTCTGAGAAATGATAAAGGAAGTTTACTAAGATTTTTATTGTCTCATGAAAAGTAGGGCATGTCAAAGATGTGAATGACTGAAATGCTTTTTAGTGGACTAGTTTTTGAATCACCTCCTGAGGAACAGAAATTCTCTCTACCCTTATCCTATCTTAAACAAAGGACATGGATGCAGGAGGAAAGGCAGTAGTGAAATGTATGTGAGGATTTTTGTACATCTGTGATTACATTGTGAGACAGCATGTACCTTTATTACTAATGTTTGAAATAACAGGCATGCCCACATATAAATATTAAGAGTTTTCATTCCTTATTTTTTTGTTTGCAGAAGGAAGAAAATGTTTGCTGTTTGCAACTCCCTGTATTTTTAGAGATAAAATGTTGTAATCAACCCTTTGTCTCACTTCTTCATTTTCTTTTATGTGTATCTCAGCGAGGAACCCTAAACTGTATACTTTTATAGTGTCCTCTCTTTCTGCTAACTTTTATCTTTAGCTACTGAAGAAGATTAATAATCCCCATACCTTAGCTGCAGAAGTTTAATAAACAAAGCTTAATTAAAACAAGAGAAGCACAATAAGCCCAAAGGGTTCTGCTTTAACACTGCAGAATCATGTAATTTTTCTTGTTTGTTGTGTGTTTTTCAAAATCAGGGTGGGGGGAAGGCTGGAAGAGAGCTTCAGGTTTTTATATTTAATTGAACTAACAGCACGTGCTGACAAGTAATAAATAATAACGACACGGAGTGACTAAATAAATTGATTTCCTCAAGCAATGATTCATTTGCTGTCTTTCAATGCCATCAGGTTAAGAGACAACTTCTTTTTGTCAGCCCACAGGAGAAATATTTGATACTATAACAACCTCCTTTCCATTCCAGCCACAGCAGCCTTTTAAACACATTGAATGATATAAATAAAAATGCAGCAATTAAACAAAACTTGGGCTGCTCATTGACTTACAAAAAACATCCCTGCAGAATCAGTTATCAAGAAAGCACCTTGCAGTGATTCAGTACGCTTTGCAGGAAGGAATCACTGCTGCCAGGGTTTTGTACTTTTGCAGACAAAGGATTGATATTGAATCATGAATATAGTCCCTGATCTTAGTAGCCTTCTGCTAAGCCCTTATCATTCAAGAACAGGATAAATACAGAGCATGTTCTTGCAAAAATCCATTGCTATAAGACCTATATCTACTTATGAAACAGATTGGTCACCATTTGGAATATTTTATAGTAGCTTAATGTGTTGTGTGGTTTTACTAACCTTACATCAGGTCATTGCTACGGAGACTGGAAAATAAAAAACTAAACAGAAAACCTAAAAATCAGCTTTTCTGACCTTCCCATCACATAGTTCAAGACCAGGATGATAGAGTAGCCTTGGAGGGATACAGCCAGAGTGAAATTTATGGGGCTGCTCTAACTTGCATGTGTAACTCAAACTGAAGAAATTATGGAATACGTTATACTGATACTCTGCTCCTTTCTTTAACTGGATTCCTTTCAGGAGTTTGGGTCTGAAGAACCTAGCTGTCCATCAATGAAAATGGGGACAGCTAGGAGAATATGCTTATAGAGGAGATGCCAGCAGTTCAACTCAGTCTAGAGTTTCGGGGAAGGCGGGGTTCTTGCTACACAGCTTTGTTATGGGCCTTAACCCGACAGACCGTGTGCATGGCATGGTACGTGACTGACATGGTCCTGCCTGACCCCCACAGCAGCTCAGCCTCTGTCCCACCAGGAATCCGTGCAGTACTTAGGCAATAGGAAACATAAATGAAAAGGAGGAAATTACAACATATTAGGCTTTTTAGATACAATGAATCTTGCCACTTGACTGCTTAAGTGTTGTGAAAGGCATTTTCAATGCCCAGAAGGCATCCTCAAATGTTTTTATACCAGAAACCACACCTACTAGAAATTAATTCTTTTTTTTTTCACTTTCTCTTGTTAGACCCCTTTTCTCTACTCACTTAACCTCATAATTGCAACTAAAGCAAGGTCCAGCATAGGCTATAATACAAAGAGAAATGTTTGCTAGTTATTTTCTATGTCTGAAAAGGGTGAATCTGATTTTATCAGGATGTACACTCCTGATTGCACCAAAACCTCACTATTTATAATATGTTCTTAATGCCACTGTGGTATTAGGACAGGTGCTGACTGTAGCTTCTAATTCTAGCTCAGGACCAGACCTGCATGCGGGATTGAAATTCCTCATTAATCACACAGTTTCTCCCAAACACCTGTGCTTTATACCTACAAGTACTGTTTGTGCATTTTCAGCTAATTATTGCTGACTTCTGTTGTGTTTGTACTACTTAGAAATAAATATTAACTATGTACAGGCTGTTACCCTCCGCTGTCATTTATCTAATCTTCTGATTCACGTTTCCATCCAGTTGTCATGGGACTGTAAAGCCAGCTGTGTCCTGCACAGCATTGGTTTAAGTTCAGGACACAACAAAGGACTGCTCTGCATGTGCATCTGGAGTCGAGTGTGCTGCTGTGACACCTTGACAACAACCGTAAATTGTACTCCTCTAATGGCACTGGCTAGTGGCAGTGCAAGTGGTGTAACACCTTCCGAACACAGGAAGATGTTTTCCGCTCCACATAAATTTCTTTCTCATTATGCACCACAAAGTTATAGACCTAAGGCTTGATTTGCTGATGATCTGTGTGTTTGTTAACCCTGCAGAGCTATCACAAGAAAGCCAGAATGAACTGAATTAGGTTGAGGCTCTCTTTTTTCAGTCTTCCATGTAATGTCACCTTACAGTTCTTATCTGTGTAACTCCATACTTCTATTTCCCTTGGATTTAGGTTTCTTTTCCTCCACAGGCTCTCTTCCTACTCTTTATTTTTGCGTCTTCTCGGTTAATGGCTGATATGCATCTTCCATTTTTTTGGTCAGAAAAAACTGTTGAGAATAGAGTATTTCCATAAATTAAATGCTTAATTATGTTAATTTTAAAAAATGTCCATGTTTTTTTCTTTCTGAGATTTTCTTTGTCTCAATCACTGGATCCTGTTATACCACCTCCTGGTAGACTGAAAGGCCCTCTGTTATCAAGTTTGTGCTTCCTAAGTGGTACTTAAGGACACTGATCAATGCATTGACTAACCTGCTTCTAATGAGGTAAAAAGACTGAGATCCTTAAAATCTTCCTCTGCACTGCACCTTTTCCAGTTACTTAATTCATCCTTAATTAGGTCTTCCAGGAATCCTCTTCAGCATTCTGATGTCCTCCTTGAACTGAGAACATTGGATCATCATAAGATACTTCAGACCACCAGGGGACCTTGGGTGGTCTACACTCAGACTCCTTACCCAGGGCAGGCCTGGCCATGGGGTCATACCAGCGCTCAGGACATTATCCTGTGGAGGCTGGAACCCAAGAAAGGAGACATCACCACTTCCCTGGGCCAAGCTCCACTGCCCAGCTGTGCTCATGGGGAAAAAAGCTTTTCCTTAACTCCAGGCTCTCTTGCCCTGCTCAGCTGGCTCAGCTGAACACAGAACATTCTCTTCAGAGCTGCCCATAGCCTCACTGGTATCTCTGCCAGGGCTTTTCCTACCTGGGACACAGCTGCACAGTGCTTCTGCCCTAAGTGCGTTGAGGTCCTGGATGGACTTCAGTCTCTCTGGGAGGGGCAACTGAACTAGAAAGATTATTTTACTATTGTTAGCACTCATGGAAGCTAGAGAATACTCCTTCTTTCTTCACTCCTTGATAATTACTTGTCTTTACTCCTCATGCACCTCCACGTGCAGCAATGTCCCATATTCTGAATTACAGCTGTCCTCGATGTGGGATCCCCAACAACTTTTATCAGCTCTTTTATCATATTTTTGCATGCCCATGGTGAAGAAACCCATTGTACCTAATTTCAGCCTTTTAATTTAGAATGAATGAGAATCTTAATGAATTTCCCTGTGGAGCAGGGCAATCCTATGATCTCCTTTACTGAGGTGGGCAGCTGAGGCATAGAGGTTTGAAATTGAATTCACAAAGCTACTTGGGCATCATGATGCTGATTATTAGAGTGGCTGCATTTTTTAGCTGCTGCTCTGAGTTAATCTTAAGGTTCCCATCCCTTTATTTTCCCAACAAAAGGGGCACCAGGCTTCCTCTTTGCTGTTCCTGGCATGATCTCTTGTTCTGCTCTCAGTCTAGTGTTCAGTACCGGTAGAAGTACCTCTTTCTTACCTATGGGAGAAAACTAACACTCTCTTAAGAGCAAATTCTGGTAATATATAAAATTCCACGGTTTGGCACATTAATTTTGGTCCTGCAGACTTCCAGGGCTAAAGTTCCAGTGCAGTTACAGTAAATGCTAATGAGGTTTTCATGAAGACAGCACTCATGCACCTTCACAGAGTGACTGCCTCTGCACTCATGTTCAAATTAGTTTTTCTTTTTTTAGCTTTTCCTGCACCTGATTATTATGCTTCCTTGCTCCCATCTTTCTGATTTTCGGTTACATCTCAATCTCCTTGTGAAGGTTTCTACTAACACTGTTTTGCTCCCTTGGACTGTCCTATATGGCTTCCCAGACAACTAGAAATTCATCTTTTTTCTTTGAAAGTACAGCCAGTTCTTGGGGTAATCCTGGGGCTTATGTGGAGGAAAACAACTAAAAATAACATCCTTACCTGTCAGACACTTTTCCTGAACCTGTCCCTTTCATATCCTTTGTCTCTTCATCCTCTTCTTGTGAAGCACAGCCTAGTTTTAATGAGCCCATTTTTTCCCTCAGTTAATCAGAAAAGAAAGGATTTGTGCTGTTCATAGCCAACAAGTGTTTTCTTGGCAGTTAGTAGAGGTTGTTAACATACTTCTTGGTCTGTGGGGAAAAAGTATTGAACAGGTGCTTTATATATATTTTGAAAAGAAATAGAGAGGATATATTATTTCATGCAGAGAACTGGTTGGTTTTGTGAGCCAGGTTATTAAATTCAAGGAAGTTGGTAATCTGATTTCTTGATGTTTCGATACAACGTTGTTCTTAAAACAAACCTGACAAAATCAAATATACATTCACCTCTGGAAAAATATATATTTGTAAGTTCTTGGGGCAACAGAGCTTTTCTCAAAATTGAGTATAGAAAGTTTTTCTGCAGTAGATGTTCGACTTGAAAGTGTTCAAAACATGGTTCAGCACCCAGATGGTGCAAAGTTCCAAGGTAAGAGAAAGGCTGATCGTGAAGTCCGTAAGTAATGAATAACATTACAAATCTCTTCATCATTGAAGGGTCTATATTGCTACTAGTAAAGAATGGAAAAGTGAGAGGGAGTGTTCACAGCAGATTGGCACCCCTATTTCTGAAGAACTGCATGCTCCACATCGGAGTCTTTGTATTATGTCGCTCTACTGCATCATGTCCTCTAAATCCATGGAGACCAAGTATTTCCAAATGACTAACCTATCATTCTCTATCCTGTATGTATAGCATGTGTTTATAGATTATTAAATAAAAATAAAAGAATTGCCTGAACAGTGTAGTGCCTGTTTATACCAGATGATGCTCTGACTCAATATTTCCTTTTCATTTGCTGTATTTTTGTAATTGAAAATATTTATTTTGCTGACACTGCTAATGAATGCACTGCTGTCATATCTGGATACAATTTGCAGTGGCCATCTGCAAAGAATGAGAAACAGCTCTCTAAGTTGTTTATTAGACTGCCTAAATTTGTATGCTAGTCATACTGCAAAATTTAATTGAGGGGTGATTTCTTCTGTCAAATTTTGGACCTGCTGTTATTGCAGGGCTGCAAGATTTTCTGACTCAGAAATGCAGCAAAGCTGTTGGCTTGTGAAGATTTTACATGTATAATAGGCTGTTTGCATGTGAATAAAAAGCAGTAAATACACCCTGCTAGTATTATTTCCTGTGTGTGCATACATGTGTAACATGCAGAAGAGTATGTACATGAACAAGAAGCCTCTCCCTTTTTCCCTTGTTTTTTTTTTTTTTTTTTTTTTTTTTTTTTTTTCCTTTTTACCAGCAGAAGCAGGTAATAAATGCCATTCTTGGGAAAGGAATACCTGGAAAACAATATGGGAGACTGGATGGATGAAATCTCCACACAGAAAGTCTTGGAAGAAAACTGATTGACCTTTCTCGTTAACCAAGAAATGGCAGCAGTGGAAATGGAAGTAACAAAGGGAAGAGAAAAAAAATGGTGAGAAGACCAAGCACGTGGCTGGGCCCCACAGATGCTGAACTGCAAACAGAGGTGTTACAACACCCCTGGCCAGCCCTGCTGTGGGGATGGGGAGCTTTTGCCTCCAGATGGCTGGCACAAGCTGGCTGCGTGTTAGACAGCTCTGAACTCCTCCCAGCAAGGAGAGTGGAACATGGGATTTAAACAGTTCACAGTGTGTAGCTGGAAAATTTGTGCATACGTTGACTGGGATCCCATCCAGGTCCTGCAATGTTGTGCCTGTGGGGCTTTGTGTTACTGCTGCAGGGTGCAGGGAATGACTTTGCAGGCTCTATCTGTAGTGATGATCCTCAAGCATTAACAATCAAAACAAAGTTGTATTTTCAGCAGGAGTATTACAGGAATTAGCATATAAATAAATACAGGAGAAAGACAAAAACTGTGCAAGCTGTTTTGCTTCTGATACAATTTTCTCAAATGAATTATCTTCACACTCAAGCCCTGGGGCTGCGTCTGACACTGAGTCTCCTCACCAGGCCTGCTTCTGACAGGGACCTGCAGAGCACTGTCCCGTCTTAGTTTCTCCCATCCCCATCCCCAGAGAGGTGCCTGGTGCCCAGGGCTGGGTCTGCCCTTGCTGCCCCCTGGCTGCTTTGGTCCCTGGTGGGGCAGCAGGACGATCCTGGCTGCCAGGTCCTGACTTGCCACTCTCAGGAGAGTCATAGTGCTCCTGCCCCCAGCCATCCCCAGTACCCACAGTACCCTGGCAAAGGTGTTTTGTTGACTTTTGCTTTATTTTCCCTTTCCTTTATTTATATTCAGTGACTTCCGGCTGGATGGTATGATCGAGTGGCATTTATTCATGCCCACACCTAAGTAGTACGTTGACTCCAGAGGAATGCAATTAGTTACGTACTAACACAAGAATCAACAAATGCTTCTGTGCCTGTCACAGCCATTTGAGAAATGCCCTGCTTCTTCTTCCCATCTCCTTATACACCAAGAAAAATAATTGTTGACAGTGGGATTTGAAACCCACAGAAATCAAACACCTGCTTGCACTGGTAAGTCAGAAATCAGTCAACCCATGACGAGATTAACTGAGATTGCTTCTCAGGTCTTTGTGGTGACACATTTGCATCCCAGGGAAGCCTGTGACCCTGGGTGTGTTGCCCTACATAAATTAAGTGTATAAGGAGCTTTGTACTAAATGGGTCTCTTGGGAAAATGGTTTCGTTTTTTTTTTTTTTTATTTTTTTCAACCTGTCTTCTAATCTCTTGAAGAGACTTGACTTTATTCTGCTTTAACTGGTGTATGCAGGTCCTCTACATTTGGTACAATTTGTAGCTTTCACGAACTTAACATTTATTGCCTCTAAAAAACTATACAAGGGAGGCTTTAAGAAAAACCAAGCCTGACACAGTTCTTTTTCCCTGCAACTCTGTGTGCCTTTGAAAATTTGCACTACTATCTTTCACTTTTGACTCTGTCATTAAGCCTTGTAAAAGTTTGTCTTTTATCCAAATGAATTTGAGTGAGTTTTGATGTAAGTTTTCGTAAAAATATTGAAAGCTGTACCAGCACTCAAATACAGTTCATCTAGTTCCATGACACTTTAATTTTTTGATCATATTTGATCTTTAAATCCCCTGTCTGATGCTAGAACCAAGGGGACACAGATGTGAACCTCTGTGCTGGTGCAACCAGTTGCTTTCTGAAAGCAGAACAAAACTACTGTTCCTTTTCTGAAGAAATGCTGATACAAGGAAACAAAAAGTTCTAGAGATACCCTAGTTCACTGCTACTGACAAGTGTTTCTTGACACAGAAGCTGAAACGAGACCTCACTTTTTTAACTATGGGTTCTTGAAGTTCCGGAACTCCCAGCATTATTTTTTCTCTATTTGTTTTTGCATTGGTCAGTTTTATATGAATGAGATGGTGTTTGTTAAGACAGTTTTTTATCTTAGAAAACAAGTATGGTACTTGTTAGCTTTTGGGCCCAAGAGATATAAAAAGGAGTGAAACTGAGCTCAAACATGATGAGTCAAGATTTAAAAAATCTTGAAAGTGATATTCTTTAAAAAGTTTAAAAATATGTTCTAAAAGACTAAGTTATTTTTATTTGCTTTCTGCTCCTTTAACCTTGGGCTGACATCTTCAATCTTTTCCCCAAAAACAGGAAGGTGAAAAGCTTACTTTTAAAATATGAACACAAAACAAGAATTTCCCTGGGTCACATGGCTCTGGGAACAGAGGCTTTGTGAACAACAAATTTTGTGATATTTGAGATATAATTGCACATATTCCAGCTTGAAAATAATAATTCTCTTGGTTCCCAGATTTGCATATCAGTATCATTAGCTGTTACCCTGAGTTGGAAATCATGTGGGCAGATGAAATCAGTGAAGATTCAAGAGAGAGGCACTTAACGCAGTGGTTTGTGGTTCTGCCTTTCATCACTACTTTGAGGGCTATGTCTATCTTTTTTTCCTTTTCACAGTTTTCTTTGTTTCTGTTTGCTGAAGGTACATTATAAAGGGAGGAGACCATTTCCACTGTTTAAGTGGCTGCCTGTCCACTTGTATGAAAGGCATATTTAAAAGCTTGACACTGTATGTTGTAGTCCCAGGACAATAATATTCCCTTCCTCAGTTCAGGCTTCAAACTATCTTTATTCTTAACTGTGTCACCTTATAGTAATCCTTGTTTCTGTTTCACTGCCTGCTCACTTACCCCTGCAATCCTAAACTAGCTTTCAACATTTGTGGCTCTTTATCCAATGTTTGATTTTTTATTTGCTTGTTTTTCTCCTTGAAAGTCTGGGCCTCTGAGCAGTTAATCCATGGCTCTTGTGCTGTCTGCTCCTTCTGCTTCTTCTTTTTGCCCTCTCCTCTCCTCTCCCCCTCCCCTCT
>VXBW01000252.1:166786-211013 GCA_013400375.1 Thinocorus orbignyianus
TCCTCTTTCTTTTGCAAATAACGTGGATTTCTTCAACTGGGAGAAGCAGACTCAAAGTTTTCCTGCCGTTATATTCACTCGTGCAAGTGTATGTTCCTGTACTGCTTCATTACTGCAGGGGATCAGTGACGAAATATATCAGGCATCTATTGTGTACAAGGAAAATAAATGAGGGATGATTTGTCGTGAGTTCTTCCTTCATCTTAGTAAGATGTGTGGCACAGAGATGAGATATGATTTGTGTTTTCTTTTGTCTTCAGTCATGCTTCTGATTCTGTTTCATTGTCTTCACATTTTTATGGGGCTCCTTTGGTTTGCAGGGTTCTGTTATGATGACTTTGTCTTTCACAGGTGAGGGCTGTTGATAGCATTACATCTGGTCTGGACTGTAGCTGAATCAGGTTTGGGTGACCCAATATAAAGTCAGTGCTGTTACTGGCTGCAGCTTGTTCTTTGGCATAAATATGTGTTATTGCCATTTAAAAATTGCCTGAAGCACATACCAACCAGAAGACTAAATGTGCTTCATAGGGGCTACCAGAATTAAGAGTGTAAAGTCCTGGCCAGAGTGAAAAAGCGAGACAAACCTTTCACTTTTTTACTGGAGACAAGGCTTTATGTAAAATATGTGTCAATCAGTGTAACATGGCTTTAGGAAGGTGGTCCAATGAGTATCCCAGAGATCTTATCTCTAGAGTTGCTTCATGCCTGCATTAGAGGGATGAGAAGAGAAACCTCCCAATCTCTAACAAATTTGCATTTCTCATTTTCAGTCTATTTTTTTTTGGCTAAAGGGTGGCAAGGGATTCAAACTCAGTCGAATTCCAGGAACATTTTTTCTGTTTGTAAGGCATACATGGGGAATTCATCTCCTATCACAAGAGTATGCCTTTTGCCTCCTCTTTATTAGGCTGAGAAAATTA
The DNA here is from genome assembly GCA_013400375.1 of Thinocorus orbignyianus. NCBI lineage: Eukaryota > Metazoa > Chordata > Aves > Ciconiiformes > Thinocoridae > Thinocorus > Thinocorus orbignyianus. The sequence continues at coordinate 167,710 of VXBW01000252.1, forward strand.
AATATGTGTTTAGTTTTACACACCTTGGGGCTAGCTTTAGGTCTTGAATTATATTATCATAGAATCATAAAATGATAACAGTTTAAAGGGATCTTAAAGATCATCTTGTTCCAAATCCCCTGCCATGGGCAGGGATACCTTCCACTAGATCAGTACATCAGGTTGCATCTAACCTGGTCTTGAACACTTCCAGGAATGGGAGATATACAACTTCTCTGGGGAACTTGTTCCAGCATCTCACCACCCTCACAGTAAGGAATTACTAATCTGAATCTCCCCTTTTTCAATTTAAAACCTTTACGCCTCATCTTATTGCATCTTTATCACTCCCTGATAAAGAGTCCTTCCCCATCTCTCCTGTAGACCCCTTTCAGGTACTGGAAAATTGTTATAATGTCTCCCTGGAGACTCCTCCAGGCTGAACAACCCCAAATCTCTCAGCCTGTCTTCACAGGAGAGAGGTGCTCCAGCACCCTGATCATTTTCATGGCTCTCCTTTAGACCCACTCCAATAGGTCAGTGTCCTTCCTGTGCTGATGACTCCAAAGCTGGATGCAGTACTCCAGGTGGGGTCTCATGAGAGCAAAGCAGAGGGGTAGAATCACCTGCCACGACCTGCTGGCCATGCTTCTTTTGATGCAACCCAGGATGCAGTTGGCTTTCTGGGCTACAATCACACATTTCTGGCTCATGTTGAACTTCAACAATCAGCCAACACTCCCCAGTCCTTCTCCTCAGGGCTGCTTTCAAACCATTCTCTGCCACACTGTATTTGTGCTTGGGATTGCCTCGGCCCACGTGCAGGACCTTGCACTTGGCCTAGCTGAACTTGATGAGGTTTGCATGGGTGTACCTCTCAAGCTTGTCCAGGTCCCTCCGGATGGTATCCCTTCCTTCCAGCGTGTTGGCCACACCACACAGCTTGGCTTTGTGAACAAACTTGCCAAGGGTGCACTCTAACTTGCTGAAGGTTGATTCGAAGATCCAGCAGGATCACTCATGCAGGAAAGTCACCCCAGTGGGGCAGGATTTATTCTTCACCCAGCTCTGAATGATGGCTGTCACTTCTCTGTCAGGCAGAAATCCTGTTTGAGTTCCACATAGAGTATGAATTGTTCATCCCGTCTCAGCAGGAGGCAATGAACCATTTAAACAAAATTTCAGATTAGCTTTATAAGAACCTCCAACACATTTTCTTTCCCAAGCTAAGGTGTAACAGCTAGCAATCAACAGATGGATGCTGCAGTTTTTCAGGTGTAAGTCAGCAGCACTGTCTGGCTGGGTTCGGGAGTGCCCCTGAATGCACTGCTGTGCAGCAGCTATAAATCCATTAACTATAGCTATTAAGGCCTTGGAGACTGCTGGGATTACTGTTAATCTAAGACCACAGGTAAAATGGTTCACCCCCTCTTTTTTGGAATTTATTCCTTCAGAGCAGTGCCACATAATGACGTGAAGATGCATACCTCTATGTAGAGTGTATACAGGCGGATTTTTCTGCCTCTGTTTTCTGCTAAAAATAATAGTGAACTCCAGGCTGTTTTTGCAGATATATGGAACATTCCTTGTCTCTCACAGTACTGAAAGCTTTTGAGAACTTCCTGAATATATTATGTACAGGTTGGCAGGATTTTAGTGCCAGATCACCCAAAGGTTTCTTTGGAAATCTGAGCCTAAATGCTTAAGTTGTGGAGAATTTTGAGGTTATGGATACTGATTTCTTTTGAGTACAACCTGCAGAAGCAAAATCCCACCCTCTTGGAATTCTGCACACATGTTCTCCCCTTGCATCTCTTCCTGAGATGATGGTTTGTTTCCCTTTTTGGCTTTGTCTTGTGATGTGGAGTATTATGTACAATATGTGCTAAGAAGTGAGATTTATCTACACCTATAAAACATTTCCTCCAGTGTCAGAGACTGGTGAATGTGATGGTGTGCTTCCTCTGGCCCCCAACCTCACTTTTATCTCTCATAACCCTGCCCAAGCGATAACCACTCGTGGTGGTCATAATGGGTGCATGTAGTCATGATGGTTGCACTTGGATCAAAAGTTGTTTTGGAAAGACAGATAACACAATTGCAAAGGGCAACTCGAGCAATGCACCCACTAACCATAATGCTGGTTCTGCGGGCAATATACAAATATGACTAGAAGTCAATCATCTTAACCCCATAACCGTTGAACTGTCCAACAGCCCTTTGAGGTCTCTTGTATCACAATAGGATGTACACCAGGATCTCCTCTTGAATAAGGATGCCTCTCAAGGTTACTTCTTTGGGTTCCAAGATTCCTTACTTCCACAGATCCTTGATAAGTGACTAATAGCATGCTAGACTGAAGTTTTGACAAGTGATATGAAGGATTGGTTGTGCATACATAATCCTTTAGACGTAAACTGTTGACCAAGTCTGCAGCTAGGATTGGATCCAGCTGCACTCACACTCCTCTCTGTGAAGGAGTTTAAAAAGCAAGAGATTCCTTTCTGAACGTTGATTCAATGGAAGGGTCTCCCTGAGAATTCTGTCTGACCTTGTCCTCTATGCAGTAAATAAGCGAGTCTATCTTTTCCTCTGAATCTGATTAAAACATTTTCTTATTAACTGTTAAGCTTTGCTAAATCGTTGGTTTATATCAGTACATATATTTCTACTTTTCCCTTATCAGTGAAGTATATCGCTTCATCTGCAATAGTATGGTGCAGAAACTTGGCAAGAACTAGAGAGTTAAGGGAGTTATAGCCCATAAGATGATTGCAGCTCATTTTACAGAGAGTTCAAGTGGCAAAAATGATCAGCTGTTGCACATGTGCACACACCTCCCACCCTGATTTGCCCCTCTCTTTCTCACATTCACTGTCAGGGAGACATTTCCTGATTTATTACTTGAAAGGCTGCCATCTCTCTTCATCACTTGAAAGGGAAATTTTTTTTTTTAATAAAAAAAAGTGTGTAGATAAGATCTCAGGCAGTCAAAAAGATATTGCAGCCCACAGATGAAATATCAGAATAGGGAACTTCACATCTAAATGTTAAAAGAGCTATTACTCCATACACATCCAAAAAAACTCTGCTCAGTGTCCTTCCAGAAGTTAAAATGGAGTAGGATCCTCCATTATTTCAGGTTGCCATACAGAAAGCAGAAAATGATGCATTAAATCCCAGTTAATATTCATTATGCTTCCTTATACACACTGATACGCTGTAAGAGTGTAAATTTGCAGCCTGAGGGGAATATAGACTCATTATTTCGCAGGCACACCTTTATTAGCCTTAGCAGGAATCACTTAGGTTGCTGGGGACAAAAATATACATCCTTGCTTACTTCCCACTTTGCAACAACCCAGACAGCTTGCAACAGGAGTGTAACTGAACTGTTTGTAGCTGTTCTGAACCCAGGCTGAGAAATGATAGCACTGTAAGCTAGTTAGCACTTCTGCTGAGTTCAGATAGCTAATTCTCTTTAGTAGTTGAGATTGAAAAGCAGTCGATAGTGTGTACCAAATGTACATTAACTTCTATCTCTGACTGGTGATTTTTCATTGGTTTCATGATCCTCATGAAACTCATTTTTTAATTATTAGGAAAACTCTGGCATTTCAGAGGAACTCAGATGTGGGTTTAGAAATGTTAAAGTATTTCTTATGATTCACATTTAGGGAAGTAGTATTGGAAAGTGGCTAGGTAAGCTGAGTAATGAAAAAGACGATTAACATATTTTCAAATGCATCAATTTTATGGCTTGGCATGTCCTTGTTCCTGTTTAAAATTAGCAGTGACAGATACTGCGACCCTATTAATTTCTTAATAGGCTGACAGGCACAGCCAAGCATACAGCAAAGAATATTATAAATTAGTACTTGGGTTTATAAACCTGCACACCCTATTGGGAATGATGTAGCATAGAGCCACATGAAGAAAAAGAAAAGACATTGCTCAAAGTCAAAGCCCTATATCCAACTTTCGGTCCTGTTCCTTCCAAATGCTAGGGATGCTGGAATCAAATTCCAAAATAATTTCCTGTTTTTTCTCTAAAAGAGAATGCTGAGCCAAATCCAAACCTCATGTTACAGGATTATAAACCTAGATTTATTCAAATTTCTGTTACGAACTGAATCTCAGGAGATATTCTAGAAGAAATTTAGAAAAACCTGAGAATTTTTATATCCCTGATTGAAGATTTGTATTGTGATGTCACAGTAGGAAAGTATGTGCTTTTTCCTATAAGAAAAAAACAGGTACATACTTCATAGAAATTGCAAAGAATTATTTTGGCTTTCATACTGCCTGCTCATACCTGCCTTCTCCAAGCTGTTTCTCTCAACACTTCACAAGAATGTTCAGAGAGGTAAAGGTGATTTAGTTTATCTTGGAGACATGCAGTAACATCTGAACAAAATGAAGTCTAAAGTCTTGTCCGTGGAGATAGTGAAGTGGCTAATTACATCAGCCTGCATTCTTAAAAAATACCTTCATTTCATAAAAATTCTTTCTTCTAGATCTCCTAATTCTTTTGCTCTCAATATCTTTTTTTTCTAAAGTACAAAATTTCAAAGTACAAATTTCAAAATGGAGAGGGGAGAAAATGGTTTTAACAGAGAGAGTGGAGCAACAAAATTAAAAACAATGCATCGAGTCTTCTTGGGTCCTGGTGGGGTCACGGTGTTAACCAAGTTAACCGTGAGCCTGCAGTGTGCCCTCGTGATAAAGGTGGCCAACAACATCCAAGACTGCTTTGGGAGGACTGATGCCAGCAGGTCAAAGAAGGCGATTGCTCCCCTCTGATCTAGACTTTTGGGTCCAGGGGCAGAACTTCTCAGTGCAAGAGAGATCAGGCATGCTGGAGTGACTCTAGAGGAAAGCCATGAAGGTAATGAAGGGACATAATCATCTCTGAAATGAGGAGAGACACAGAGCTGGGACTGTTCAGCTCAGGCTCAGGAAGATCTTAACTATTGTACAAATATCTGATGAGGGAGAAAAGAGGATGGACCCACACTTCTCAGTGATGTCCAATGACAGGAAAAGAAACAAAGAACAGAGGTTGAACTACAGGAAGGTAGATTTAAACGCAAGGCAAAGCTTTTTTGCTGTTAGTGTGGTCAAAGACTGGAACAGGTTTCCCATACAAGTTGTGGAGTCTCCACCCCTGGAGATACTCAAAACCTGACTGCACACAATCCTGGATGACCTAGTTGACCCTGCTCTGAGCTGGAAGAGTTGAACTAGTTAATCTCCAGAGGTTACCCCAATGACAGTCATTCTGTGATTCTGTGTCTTGACACTATCATCTATTACTTGCCTACAAAAGGAAGTGTGTGATTGAATCTTGATAAAATTTTAGATTAAAAGAAATCACGTACAGCAAAAGTGCTTAAATCCTAATAGTCTAAAAAGACCCTAAAAATCCTAATAGTAAAATTTCTTTTGAAAGTGAGGGTCTTTTCTTAACAGAAAAGTAAAAAAAGTTATAAAAGAGGACACACATACCTTTATTCCCAAAATTTCCACAATAAATAAGGATCGTGCGCATATGCAAATAAATAGCTTTAATGAATGGATTCAAAACAGAGTCTATTTTTAACTGACTTGAGAAGTTTGTATTTGTTTTAACTAGAGATTTCAGGGAGACTCTGAAGCTTCAACTGATTTTACCTTTCACTCTGAGTAGTGTGAGTAAACATGGATGACACGATGTGATGTAGCTGTCATTTCATTCAGCTATTTAAGAAGAAAACTTAAAGGCTCACTATTAAGCACTTATGTTCTGGTTTTTGTTGTAGGACAGGTGGACTTGTTTCATTCTTCAGAAATGCAATTCAACCCTGAGATGTGTTTTCAACACATTTTAGTTGAAGGGACTCAATGAGCACCTCTATAATTTTCTTGTATTTTGATTAAATTTATTCCAATTTTCTATTGTACAAAACTTAAAATCAGATCAGCTTGACAGATGGTGTATTTGAAAAGTGACTTCGGGTTTTATCATCTTACTCCTGAATCTGGCAGAAGATGCTTCTAGCAGGCCCATCACACCTGCCATGCTTCATCCACAGGAGTATTACCTCTTCATACAACTAGCGTAACACCCATTTCTCTGCAGCAAGATCTTCCTTTTGTTTTCTGATTTTACAGTGTGCAGCAGAAAGGTACCCAGGTCCATTATTCAGAATGTGAAATACAGCCATTGAACAAGTAACAAATTAACATCGCTGTGAATCAGCTGGAATACAAGTTAATTCTGCTCACCTCTGATTTGGGTACCCCTCCAAAAGCCTCTTCCCTTCTTTTAGGGCTTCCTTTCATGCCTTTAAAGGTACCCATGGGAAAAATGTCTGATCCTGGATGAATAGCATATGTCATGGTATTTTATTACATGTTTATCTTAACTTTTCATTCACTCCATCCTGGCCTGCCTTTTTTTTTTTTTCTTGGCAGAGTAAGAACCAAATAAGATGGAGACAACATTGCTGCTCTTCATACTGACAAATCACTAATTCCAAGAGAAGATTGTTGCTGGTCCAGAATGCCATGGTTGTGGCCCAAGAATAATCTCCGTAATGGATTTGTGATACAGACTTAGGTAATAACATGTTACCGTTTGAGATTCTATTCCTTTTCTGACTAAAGGAGTAGAATTTCTTACTCCCTGTAAGAAATTTGGGTTCATACTGATTCACAGATTTCTCACAAGAGCTACACTCTGTAATTCATTAAGGTGCAGACCCTCCCTATTTCACAAAGCTTTTCTGATTTAAAGATGTTACCAATTAAGATCAGGAGCCACATGTGAGTCAGTGCTTTATTTCAGTTGCAGGAAAACATGAGGGTATTTGTTACGCTTGCCATAAAGCTTCTTGGGAGTTTAGTCATTAAACGCAGTCACTCAGATCCTGTTTTGTCCATTAGTTGTATCCTCTCATGCCAGGTGACCGAATAATTTTTTAAAAGTGCACACCGTGTGAGCTAGTGGAGTGGAGAACTGTGAAAGACTTTAATAAATTATAGGTGGATTTATTAATTCTGCTCAGAGCCATGCTAACAGACCTGAATTGAAGGGAAATTGAACTTGTCCTTTTAGATGGGAGAGCATCACTGCTTTAAGAAAGAAAGAGAGAATGTAAAAGTCAGGTCCATTTCAGCTGCATCTCAATTTCAAGGTTAGAAAACTTCATTTTCTCACCTATTGTATAGTTATTCTTTCCCCCACATCCCCCCCCAGCAGTGGCAGCCTTTCAACAAACTGAAACAGCAGAGAAAGGAAAGATGTGAAGCGTCTGACTGAAAACTAGTAGAAAATGGTGTCTTGAATATTGCAAAGTTGCGTGCAGTTTCTTGAAACATTTCTTGTGAAACCCTCTAAGGTAATGATGTTCTACTCCAAAAATAATTGGGCGCCACCAGTTGTGAGGCACCAAAGTGAAAAGCTCATACCCCCTTACCAAAGTGTCTGTCAGATTTGAACACTAATGTTGCTCTTCGCTCGAAGCTGTGAATGAGATGAGATACATGATCTGAGGTGCTTTCTCTACTGGGTATAATAAGCAATTTATTTTCATTTAGATTAATTTCTTTACATGAATAACTACAAGATGCATTAAACTGTTAAATATAGATGATTCCCAGTAGATTTGTTGTGAAATAGAAATGCTGAATGAATATTTATATATATATTTATCTACCTATCAATCCATTTATCTATCTACCTACCTTCCTATCTATATTCATCTAAAATAGTCTAATTAACATATACGATATTGCTATGTCAAATAGGGGAATTATGTTAATGGACACTGCTAATGGATCTTTTGCAAATGTTTGAAGAGTTTTTTAAAAACTGGTGATATGTTAAGGACACAATGACTGAAGTATTAGGAAACAAATCCCTCCTTTTAATTTATTAATCTTATTGCAATATTAGTTATATCTGTTTACACTTAAGATGAATATTACTGGAGGAGGAAGCTTGGCAGCAGTGTGCTGTTGTAAAATAAAGTAAGTAGACGATGAGCAGATTTGCTAATGAACCATTGGAAAAATGGAAAAACGAGACTGTTACGAAGTCTGTGTCTAAGATGACAGATGAAGTTAAGCCACAAATACCTTATTAACTGGGTTGGAATATACAATGAGATTTTTGATCTAGTTTTATATTTGTGCTTAGTCCTGCTTAGAGAGTAGCAGTAAAACTCTGAGTCACATATCAATTCCATGGACACTACTATAAATTTTAAAAATGCCATTAGTTTCATTACATTACTCTGAACTGACAACAACAAGAGTGGAATCTGACCTGTTAGTGCTGCCAAATGCACTTCTTTCTTTCAGGGAAACTATAAACAGAAAATTGGCTTTGAATTTGTTGGTATTATTTATTTATAGAACCAATAGAGTTTTTTGAGTCAGGGTCTCTGTGGGACAAAATGTGTGCTGATATAGTTTAAAAGGAGTCAGAAAACATGTTTAAGTTACTATTATTTCTTGAAGAAAGCTAGAGGAGAAATTTAGAAGTCTTATCTCTTGTAGAATTGAAAGTCTAAATTCTTATGCAAATCTGAAAATTGGTGCCTGCTTCCTCAGAAGTAGTCCGAGGGAAGTCTTTTCCAATATCACAAGTTGAAAATTAGTTATGTTTTACATAGAAAAAAATGATACTTGACTTTTTTGATTCAACAAGTAGAAACTCTGTGATCATACAATGCTATTCTACATTCTGGTCCAAATTTTTATTACTTAGAAATAGTTACGCTTTGTTGGATACCAATGGAGTTCTTATTTATGCTTATATAAGAATATGCCATATACATTTTTTTTTCTTTTCCTAGAAAAGGCAAGAAATACCTTTTTCTTGTTAGAGAAATGCCACAGGTTATCCAACTAACATGAGAATTGAATAAAACCAGACCTCATCTTTAATTAATGAGTTCTGCCTTAATGTGATCATTACAGGCGGATGTCATTCATCTGAAAGCTGTCTCCTAACCTAATAATGCTAGAAAAAATGAGTTGGCATGACATTCTCTTTTGGACACTAGGGTATACCTATAGGGCAATCTCTTGCCTTTTTTTTCTTAAAAAAATGTAAAAGAATGTAACATTTTGGAACAAGAGAAGCACACACCTCTTTTGTAATAAAATTGTTACCCTCAACTGAGTAGTGAGCTTTAGTTTCTGAAAGTATTTTGAGGTACTAGTTTCTGAAGTAGCATGCAATGATTAAAAATATATGTTAGTGCTTACTGTCCCACCCACTCAATTGTTAGCAAATGTGTATCTCTAAAAGGCAAACCCTTTGTTGAAATCCTCCGGCTAATGTGGAAACAAGATGTGTTATCTAGGTTATATTTTGGCCAGTTTGATACCCATACATTTCAGTTGTTGCAGTCCTTTGATTCAAGTTCACTTATGTAGGGTTCTTTATATCGGATTGCAAAGCTGTTTTTTGAAGCTGGTTACGGTTTGAGGTGGAGATGAGAAAGAAGAGATTTCCAGTTCTTGATAACATTGGAGGGGTTGTTTGGAGTTTGATGTGACTTCCACTGTAATTAATGACATAAACTCTCGTTGGCTTCTGCAGTAGGATGAAGCCTGCAGGCTCCAGTCCTTCCATTTATTAAGTACTTCAAATTAGTGCTAACTGGCCTTACCCTCTATTACAGTCAGTCAGAGTTAAAGATGAGCATTTGCTCGATGTTAACAGTGGCCTAATTAAGACCTATTGTGGTGATTTATAAGACACACAGATTTTTATTCTGGTCCCCTGCATTGTAGTGAATGTCCTTTCAGTTGCACTGCAGCACAAGAGGTAGAGCTGACAGACGCATGCGGTGGAAGAAAGAAGTGTTTCAGATGTAACCATATCAGAGATATGGGAATAAAAATCTTACACAACAACTGAACCACCAAGCTGGACAGCACTGGGAGACGTATGAAGCATTGCCTTAAACTTCATTTCCTGAGGTGATATAAATGGGTTCAGTGTTTTCAAGCTGACTCTAGCTTTATGCTGCTATAAATCAAGAGAGAGCTGGAGTAACATGTAGGGATGCACTTTGTTTTGAGGCTCAGCACGTATTAGACCTAACAACAAATTGTCACTTAGTGTTACAACAAATATTGTCTTGCCAGCTCAGTAAATATCGGTACCTCTTTTGTTAGGTGTTATGATGACAGAGAACAAAAAGAAAAAATTCTGTAGTGAAGGGTTTGCAAGCCAAGCAGAAGACAAGATAGCAGCAGAAAGGCTATAGTGCAAAAAATCTCATGGGATTGTAGAACTGGGGTTGACAGAACTTGGAAGTGTGATACTACTTGTTTCCTTAAGCAGTTATTCCCACAAATAGTTCTCCCAAGAGCTCCCTTTTCCTGTTGTACTGGATTTTGTATACTGCTTTTGTACCTTTTGTGATTTCAGATTTTGAGTACATCACAGTTTTGTATATGAATTGTAAAGACCAGTCCCAGTTACCTTATTTTAAAGCAATAGGGTCCATAAATTCCCATCACTGGACCTTATGAATGGAAACCCATATGACTAATAGACTAGAATCAGTGTATGTGTGTGAGTCCCTTTTAGAGTTCATTTTAGACTCATGAACACAGAGTACCCTAGACCTTATGTGGGTATATCGTAACGTGTATGGAGCAGCAGTAGTTTAGGGCAGAATATTACACATGCAGAAGAGCTCTTACATGTGCAGTGTCAATTTCCAGGCAATGTGCCTGAAATACAGAAGCCTGGTAGAGTCTATCCCCCACCCCAAAGTGACAACACAGCAATGAATCAGCACTCAAATATCATATTCTTCTGTCAATGCTCTTTAGGTTGATGGGTTTAGAGAATTACCGCTTCAGGCAAAACTGGTAAACAAGGACTTGACTGAAAGGCAACCAAAGGATAAACCTCCTCTTTCTTTCTTTCTGATGGGAACACGATCCATTTAGAGCCAGCTCTCCTGCTACACATGAATATGATGCCACTGGAACAGCTAGAAGTTGCATTTACATTGGAGGATTAGAATGAAGGACCTGATGATACAGAAATAGAGCTGTACAAGTGCAGTAATCACATTTTCCTCTTGCATGTCTGGGTTATGTGAGTGCACAGATGTGTATCTCAGCCTGAGTGTATGAATCCTCCAGCCCTTACTGCAGACCTTGTGAGGCTGTGATGCACTTCTCAAATATTCAAAGAAATTTACTCAAATGTAAATGGAGTGCAGGGAAATGCAATGAAATGGGCTACAGTAGCAGGTCCAGAATTTTTAACTTCCCTTATCTTTAAGCTACTGCCTGAGCCACACCTGCAGAAAAACTACAATGAAAGCATGAAAAAAGGCCAGGCAGCATAACATAGCAAAGTACTGGTAGCTAACTACCTGCTGTTAGTCTCCTCTTGAATTCTCTTTCCTGTGATTCCTTCATTTGTTTTGTCCCTCTTGACATTATAATTGCCTTAAGAGAAGCATGCAGGGTGCATACCGTGCTTGTCACTATCTACTTGCTTCACTTTGAATCAGGGGTAGAGGAACCTGAGGCTGTTTGGAAAAGAGGATGTTTAGCCAAATTTTCAGGTTGTCTCCTTGAATGTTCTGGAAGCTCAAACACTTTTAACTGTGAAGAGAGGCACTGAATGCAACGAAGAGACTCAGTGGTAGTCACAGGAGCACACACAGTGTGGAAGGCTACTGGCTGCCCTTTTTGCTTGGGGTCTGTTTCAAAAAAGAAGGCATGCCTGTCAGTCATGTTTTCTGTGAGCTGCTGGCAATATCCCTTCCTGGTAGCTGCAGTCTCTCTTGCCCTCTCTGTGCTTATATTCAGAGTTGACTAATAGGAACAAACATCAGTTTGAAAGCCATGCCGCTTCATTAGCCTGGCATGGTGTTCTGGGCAGGGTTTTCTGCATTACCTTGAACAAGGTGTTTTCAGGGCCTAACAATATTGGAGCATAATGAGTGCATATTTGTCTGAAAAAAAAAANGCAAGGGCAGTTTTGTCTGCACAGGCTGTGCAAATACATCAGATGTACAGTGCTAATGGGGAAACCTGGCTTCTCACTATGCATTGATATTTTCAATTTTCTACTTGAAATGGAGGGTAAAATCAGGGTTGTAACCCTTAGGCAAAGGCAGCTATAGTTGGATCAAATGCAGTATTTACTGCTTTCTGTATTATTACTTGTTTTACAGTACCGGTTGTCTAACTGATCATGTGACCTTCTGTACAAGTCTCTTCACTGTCATACTGCCACTGAAGAAAACTGTCTCATCAAACAGGGATGAAAAGGTTTCTTTCTGCAAAATGATTTCTATTCTGCTCAGCTGTACCTGGATGGCTGTGAATATGGGAAATTTCAGATTCAAACATAATCTTAAGATATATGAACTCAGATGAGAAATTCAGTACTGACTGAAATGATCATATAGTCCAGCTAGCATTCAGTGCATCTGGCCATGCCATACTTACTCTGTTGCAGAGGCTTGCAGCTGGCTAGTTTGAGGCTCTTGGCTAACAGGACTGGAAATGTTGTCTGTCATATATTGATTAATGTTGATGCTATGCCTAATTTTAATGCCAACAATCAGCCAAGATCTAAAACCAATCAGCCAGTCTAAACAAACTTGCCCACTTTTTCTCCACATGCTGAGACACAAAACCTAGTTAGGTGTTCTGGAATGTGCTCAGCTAAAATGAGAAGGTAGAATGGCTTGATTTGGCTAGAATGTGCAGAAATATTGGAACAAAACCTTGTAGTCAACTTGCTCTTCCTGACTTAAGTTGGATAAGCTTTTCCTCAAATGAGCATGGGAAAGGTTCTTTATTTCTTAAGACACTGCATCCCAGTTTAAATATTTGTGAGGAGGCCATCTTTAAATTAGAGACCACTAAGATCAGGATATTAAGTTGCTGAAATATTAATGGATGTAAAGGTTACTTTTAACTTCTTACAGTACACCTACTTGCTCATGGTCTCTTGTCTACTCACACTTGCAGGCATCAAAGGTGTGCCACGTTTTGAAGGGCATGTTACCCACTTTCAAGTAGGTCAAGGTGATACTATAAAGCATAATCCCCAAGAAGACACAGCTTATGCGTACAGTTTGTATAATGATGCAGGAAGCTCATCTCCAGAAATAACCTCTGTAGTGACACTACATCCAGTTCCGACACGCTTTCTTGTGCTCAAGTACAACTCTCGACACTTACAGTGATATCTCTACAGCCAAAATGAGTCCATATGCAAGTTGTGCCAAAAACACTTGCTATAATTGGAAACTCTCTTTGGAAATTACGTGGATCACTGGAGGTATTAAAGAGTGTTAGAAAGTGAGTCTGTCTGTAGGCAACCAACAGTACATGCAAAGGTAATCCCCCAGCCCAGCACAACAGCAGAACTGCTTTCAGTGCATGTTGATTGTTCTATCTTTTAAAAGATGTGCATGTATTTATAAAAACTATATGAGAAAGCCACTGAAAATGCTAAGAATAAAGCAGAAAGAGCTGAAACAGGAGATCTGTATCAAAGAAAAATGAGATTTGTAATTCATTATCTCTGCTTATTTTAGTTTATCTGGAAGATGCTGAACAGAGAAGGGAAAGACCACCTTACCATGGGCATGATCATACTGGCATTTCTTTGGCACAATTGGTGTGCATCAAAGTTGAATTAGATGCTTTTGCTAGCATAACAGGACTGGTTATTACCCCTGAGAACAGAATGAGAGAAAGTCAATTTCAAAAAATGTTCATAGTTCATCAACAAGAGTCTGTTCCAGGCATCTTTACCTTCCCTGACAACTTCACCCTTCCCCTCCATCCTTAGTCAAAACCTAAGACTTTAAAATCATAGAATCTTTCAAGTACATAAAATTTTACCAAAATATCTGTTTTTCAGCACTCAAACATGCCTGTTCAAGGCTAAGAGACCTTGGGGGCCTGGTCCAAATCTCTTTTGTGACTACTTTGGGGATGAGATTTTTTTCCTTTCCTTTCAGAAATGTGCAGCAGCCTTTCATACTGATGGATTTCTTCCACAGTGTAAGGAAAACCTGGTGCAAATAATATGTTGCCACAAATTGCTTAGGCTTCCAGGAAACGCTGTGCAGTCACAGTCGTCCTGGACAATTCAACGCAACACCCGTAACTGCAACCAGTTTCCCCTAAGGAATCAGCAAGGCCATAGTCAGAGTTGCAGAGGTGGGAGTGTTGCACATGTTGTGGTCACTTTGCTCATGCAAGTCTTCAGCAGTGGCTGAAGGATGTTGCTACTCCCTGCTGTGCCCCCTATCCGTAGGCACCCAGATATGCAAATTTACACAAAACCTGAAATTCTGATTGGTAGTACAGAATCCTCTTTTGTTCTGCTAATTTTTTTTTTTTTTTCCTAGGGCTAGCGTATTTCCACCTATCAAATATCTTAGTAGATGTGATGTCTTTTAAAAATATTATTTAGTATAACTTTTGTTGCCTTCGGTATTAATTTTCCTACCTGCATGATAATTAAATTAAATTAATTTCCTTTCTTAATATGCTTTCCTCTATAATGATGTATTTACCCTCTTTACTGTGGGGACAAGCCTGTTACCTCTTCCATAATTAAGTTCAAGGAGTGCTATCAAAGCTACATTATAAAGTTCTAATTAACTGTTAAGAATTACAGTATTCTACTGAAACTACTTTGCAATTAGTAGGCTGCCAGCAGTGAACTAGTTGCCTGCCAGTGTGTTGACTTGATTTTCATGTGTGCTGGAGCTCCTCTGCATAGTTTGCATGGCAAAAAATTCAGCTACGATTGGGCCTGAAAAAATAGTGACTGTGTGAGTAACTTTTTTTTCCCTGTATATTGCAACTATCTAGTACTGAATTTTCAGAAAGATTTGCCTAGGATCTTTTCAGGTAGTAGTTTATGGTGTGGAAATTTAGGGAAGTTGGTTACAAAAAATTATTACTTCAAATGCCTCACTAATGTCTTAAACTGGCCTTGTTTGTTTGAAATATACATTAAGGTTCATGGACTTCCTTAAGGTGTATATTTTAAGGATAACTTCTTCAAAGTGAACGCCATTATCTGGCTGATAAAATACTGTTTACCTCATGAGAAAAGAACTTGAAATTAGAGCATTTGTCAGGGACACAAACCCTATTTGGCTTTCTTGGACTGAATGCTAACCCATAAATCTAATCTTTGAATGTTCAGATTGCTAACTCATTCTTGGGGATGATCTTATAGAAGATCCATCTAGCTGATGTATTACTGCCATAACATCACACAATTTCTGCCACCTTTTGTGTGCTTGCCATCTA
Source organism: Thinocorus orbignyianus (assembly GCA_013400375.1). Classification (NCBI taxonomy): domain Eukaryota; kingdom Metazoa; phylum Chordata; class Aves; order Ciconiiformes; family Thinocoridae; genus Thinocorus; species Thinocorus orbignyianus. Next base: position 183,010 of record VXBW01000252.1, read on the forward strand.
CTCTGAAGCTGCCAAAACCTCTGGCTAGTGTCCAATATTTTCTAAGATGTGTGCAATGAAAGTTTCTTCAGGCTTAAGTTGTTGCTGCCACTAAGTGTGGGGGCAGCATTTTACCAACTCTGGCTCATTGTTTCCTCTTGCTTTTTATTGAATTATCAACTTATAAATGAGTGGTACCTTTCTCTTCTTTGATGACTCCATACTCAGGGAAATTTTTTAGCTTTCAGAGAGGAGCATTGGAGTGACAATTGTTTGGTGTCTTCTGCAGTCAGCACAATGTGGTGGCTGACTTTTGCCAGTTCCTTGGAAGCATGGTGACCTCAGGTCTCCAAATTGTAACTCAACAGACATGCTGATGTCAGCCAAAAGAAATATATAACAGTAAGAAGTCTGCAAAAGAAACATCTCTTTTGGGAGGAAGAAGATGATGCAGTGCATAGTTCTAGAAGCGGGACATCTCCCAGATCTGTGCTCACCCATTGTACCTCTATGCTTTGGTTTCCCCTGCAGTAAAACAAGCAAAGTTTCAGGGAATTTCTATAGAAGTCATAAATCACACATAACATTTTCATTGTGTGGAGTAAGATAGTAGTTAAGTGATTACCTTCTAGAAGAAAGCAGCTACACGACTGTTTGTTATTTTCCCGGGTAGCAGAGTTTTAAGGAGGTGAAAAGTCCCTCTGTCCAAGTGTGTGACAGAGTATCAGCTTTTATTCCAGAGGCCATGGAAAGAATATAGTTATTTAGTGGAATGAGTTCACTCTTTAATGGAAAGTAATCCATTTCAGAGAAGCTATCACATATAATTTGGTGTAACTGAACTTTGTCTTTAACCTTTTACTATGATTTATGTGATTAGGTCACCAGAGGAAGTGGTTTTGGAAAGCATGATTAAACACTTTCAGGAAATAATTTCTATCTTCAGGCACCTTGTGTAACTGCACTTTTCAAGTGTTTGTCCTTCCTCATTAGCCTGGCTGCATCAAAATGTAGAAACATGTCCTTCAGAATGCCTTTTTTNGTAAGTGAGAACAATTGAAGCTGCAAATGAATTGTTATTATTCTGATACTGAATTTCTTCATTTTTTACTCCGTAGTTTGAGTTGCAATATCTGTTTAGCATATTGCTACTCATTGTAAGCATGGTGTAATACATGTAATATCTGTGGAGTTTATCTTGTGCAATTTACCATTTTAAAACTAGTATCTGAATTTATAAATAGTAGATAATGCCTGAGAAAACATAGGTATCAAAGCACAGTTCAGAAAGAACTCCAAATACGTCCTACCCTGTCTGGCTTCTGGCATCAATGCCAACAGGCAGTGAGAGCTACAAACTCTTCCAGTGGTGAGCAGGTTGTGACCCATCAAAGTTCACCAGCTCACTGAACAGTGATTAACATTTAAAATGTATGCAAACTAGTCTCCTAATTAAAGTTCAATAATGTAAGGCTTTGAACCTGTTCATTGCCCTCGGAAATAATCAGAGAAGAGAGGCAGGGTGCTTATCAGCAGAAGTCATTATCATAAAAGGCCAAATTCAACACGTCTCCGTTCCACGTCTTCACCATGTTAACCAGTCAGGAACAGAGACAGACATGGGTCATAAAATACAGGCGTGAACTGTGAATGCACAGATTTCCCTGGGTCGCTGAAGTTTATTTCCATCTGGTACTTGGAATTTGTGCCTTACAACTGAGGGATTTGTTATTTGGCTCTGTTGTTAGGTTTTTGTTTAAATACCAAAGCAAACTTAATTTTCCTCTAAAATTTACATAACCCATCTCTGTTGAACTTCACTAAAATTAGCTAATAATTTCACCATTAGATCTATAAAGGAAGCCTAGCAACTCAAGTCTAATCTAGTATATCATGCCTGCTTACCTATGCTTCTCTACATGACTGTTATCCAGCTATGTTCTTCCTCTCATTCAACATCCCTCTATACGCAGTCAACATCATGTAAGCTTACGCCTGCTGCTAACGTTTGGGAAAGAGTATTATTCTGGTGGAGGGTATTTGCAGGAAATGGAGGAAGGTGGATTGTGTTATTTTTAGATACTCTTCTGTAGTGCAAAATTAACATCATAAGCGTACACTGAACTTCTTTATGTCTGGGAGATTGCCAAGAACCTTATTTTCTTTTGCGTCTATGCATGTACACAGAAATACAGATTAGCTCCAAAATCACAACCGAAAGTCGAATTCTTCACATCACCATATAGCAAGGCAGAAATTGAGGTGCAATGCTCTGTAAAGAGTCATGCTTTGCCTGATTCATCATTTGCATTGGAAAAAAAATATTAATCTTCTTTCTATGTCATATTGCTTCACTGTGAAAATTACAAAGAACACATTTCTGTGTGGCACTTGAGGATCGTTGCTACCCAATTAACTCATAGCATTTGGGGATATTTAGCAGTTAGAGAAAATTAATGTTTTTTTCCTCTTGTGACATTTGAATTTCTTTATCTTACTACCCCTTTGCAAGATACCTAATGTATAATACTTTTATTCTCATCTTCTCTGGAAACTACTGCATACCTGAGAGGAAGAAACATAAAGACAAATATTTAATTTCCTTGCTCCTTTCTTATTGATATGTTCATGTAAAGGATTTGAAAGGTCCCACAAGACAGCTCACCAAAGGAAAGGAGTGTGGGCTCAGTGCCCTGACTAATATACCTTCCCTCTGCAGTTTAAATGCCACTAGTACAGGAATTCATGATATCCTTGCTCTTTTCACAATAGAGCTGGCATGTGTACTTGCAAGTCAGTACATTTCAAGAACATAATGTATTGCTCCATAAAATGTTTTGTGGTAACAATTTTATGGGATATTAAATGTTATATATCAGCAAACCTCATAAAACGTTCTCTGTGTTTATTATGATTGTTGCATTAAAAGAGAAGTGATAGAAAGGGCAGGGAGCAAAAGTTAATTCTGCAATCCACACAACACCGTACAAAACATGAGGACAATGAACATCTTCTCAGACATCTTTTTGTAAGATCAGTGTTTAAAAGTCCAATCTACTTCACTATGATAATGGGATTGAATCTACTCCCTGTCTTGGTTTTTGGAGTGGTCAGTTTCAGAAAGAAGGAAAGTTTGGAGGTAGAAAACAATTCTCTGACAGTAATAACTTTTAAAAGTGTCACTGATTCAAGACTGCAGAAATTACAGAACTTGTTTTCAAAAAGAGCTTTTAGGTCAGTTTCCTCACAAACAGTTATACTGAACTTTAAATTTTCTACTTGAACAATTACTGTTCAAAGCAGCACGTTCAGCTTCATCACCCATTCATTCTTTGAAAACAAGATTATCTGTCAAAAATTCACTCTAAGTACATAATCCTCAAAGCTAATAATTACTTGGCCACAGTGTGGGAGTGCCAGTGAGGAAATGAAGTATAGGACTCTAAAAACAATTGTCATCAGGGTGGTGTTTTAACCTGATTTGTTTAAGAACAACAAATCTGAGAGTTTATCTTTCAATTCTGTTTATGTTGGTCTCAAACTAGATACCCCTGGGGATCTGATATAGGCCATGAGGTCTATGACCAGCAGGGTCAGGATGGAGACTGTGCCCTCCTCAGCCTGTGGTTGTGATCCTGCCTATTGGACTTCACTGACTGTAACAGATGGTAGGTTTTTGACTTCTCGCAATCAAGCTTAATAAAAAAAAAACCTTTCCCGGCACATACATACTGCTGCAACTAAGGACACAAACCTCATCAGCCTGCCCAGTGAGAACAAGAGTAAGTGCCAACTCCCACTGCTGCTAATTTTAGCAACAGTTTTCAGGTGTTTGTGACAGTTCTTCTACCACGGTCTGCTGCTCTGTGGATCTGTGGATTTACCCACATGGCAGCTGGTTTGAACAAGACTGCTGTTTGACAAGGCATACATGCTTTCCTTACCCAAGATCCAGAGTACAGTGTCTGATAGTCATTAAATGGCTGCAGTTGTGGAAAATGTGGGGTCCAATTACTTTTATCACAGACTCTTACTGGCTATATCTAAAGATAATTTAGAAGTGTGGTGGAAAGAGAGATTTGATTCCTTCAGGATTTCTTTGTCAGGCTTGGAAGAGAATTTGGTATCTTAGAATACATAAATGACCCAATTTAGCCTGCATAATCTTGCAACCTTTTATCATTTAGTTTGGCAACTAGTGCTTGAATGCTCACCTGTGTAAGTTTCACCATCAGATCTTTCGTTTGTTTTTTTTTTTTTTTCAGGATGAGGGTTCATACAGCACACATTTATTGCTTAGAAAGGGTACAGAATAGCTGTAGTAGAGTCAAGAGTTTTGCTGTGATGTAGTCTGCTCACCTCCCGGATTTCCCCCCTAACAATATCCTACTCCTAGAGTCTATGTATCCATGCCGGTTGCCATAGTATCTGAGCAATTGACAAAGAGGCTTCATGTGTTATAAAGACCGCAAGGTCCTTCTAGTTGGTAGCAACAGGTGAGAAGGACTGCACATATCCAAAAGAACCAGAGGCATTCAAATGAATTGCAGCCCTCCAAATTACTCGGTGCTCCTGCTGTCCCCAGGAGCATGTGAGCAGTTCTCATGGCAGAGAGCTCTCCTACTAGCCCGCCCAGACATCTGCTGCCAATGGGTAAAAAATAAATTCACTCATACAGCCATGTAACAAGAAGGTAATGTAGAGATCAGAGAAAACTTTATAGCTCTCTGATCTGAGACTCTAGGTTTAGGAGATAGTGCCATGTACCACACATAATGTTTGCATCATTAAAAAATAAAATTCATAAGCATGATTACTCAAACATAGGCCATGACAGTATATCTGCCTGATGAACTACTACTGTATGTTAGAGAACAATTCAATAAACAATGCTGCAATATTTTTACTATTTAGACCAAATTTAATGGGAGAGAAATTATATTGCTTCAAAAATTTTCAGACAGTTGCTAGCCTATGGGAAAAAACCTCAAATAATTTAATAAACTTGTGAAAGTTTCACAGGGATCATAATCCTGAGATACTCAAAGGAGGCAAATGTACATAACACAAAAAAATAATCTGTAGCATTATTATTAAATTTTAACGATATTTTCAGCAGAGCTTAGGAACCAAATGCAGGCACCATTGCTATATAAAATTACTGAAGTTTCATGTTAGGTGTTTTTTTGACAGCATGTGTATCACAGTTCAGACCCAAGAGCCATAAAATTCCTGATTTCATACCATGCTCATGGTTGCCATTCCCTACTGTCATTTATTTACATCAAAATAAAGTAAGATGCACTGCTTTTCACTCATGCATGCACTTAAGCAATGTCCCACAAACCCAACTTAGTACCAGCTTCCTCCCCCCCCATACCTGAGACCTCCAGTGTTTCAATGTGTAATATCTATTCCAAGAGGAAATGATCGAGTGGGTTGCTATAATGGGTCCCTAATCCAGGTGGTGTGTGTCGACCATTTTTACTGAGGTTTGCATTTTCAAAGTGACAAATGCAAAAGAGAAGGAAGGAGAAAGAAAGATCCCGAAATGACAGTTACTAACTATAAAAAATGGAGAAAGTAATCAAGAATGACGACCAGATTTTATAGGAAGAAACCTCACTGTTAAAAAGTAATTAAACATTTGCATTTCAGACGTAAGGTTGTGTGCAAAGGTTTGGGGAACAGCAGGTTGACAGTGAAGATTATTGACTAGAATTCGCTGAAAGTTTCTAGGTAAATTATGTGCAATATATGGAGGATTTACTCAGCTCTGCTTAGCTGTCTTATTATTATTTTAAAGTGAATAATTTATAACTGTTCTCAGAGATCTTTTATCAGCCACTTATCTCCTTCAGCTGGACTTGTGATGTAGAGGGATAAAATGAATTGCTGTTTAATATTATAAGAATTAATCAGACCAGAAAAGCAGGAGAATAATGACTGTCTTAATGGTTAAATATTTTACATTTGGCAACAAAACTGCAACTCTAAATGTAACCAATTCAACCTTCATCGTTTATCTGAACACTGAAAAATGTTGGTGGCACAGTAAACTGCAATGTATTTGCTGCATATTGTAATTTTAGTTGTTGGTAAGTAAACAGAACAATTTATTTTGTTGGAAAAAGTTGCATTTTGTCTAAATGGTTCTCTCTCCCAGATGTCCTGTGGTATTGTCAAATTTTTCATCCACCAAATGGGCTATATTTCTTACAGTTTTGGTCCACTATTACAACCTTTAGACCAATCGAAATGTCTTTTAAGGGTTTTACCTGTTAAATGATGGTTGTGTGTTTTCCATCACTCCTTTACATAGAGCACCACCAGAAAAATTGTGAAAATGTTACTTGTATGCTGCTGGAATTAATTTGGTAATGCACACATTCTCCATATTTTCCTGCAAAATAGTAATTTTCATATTTCCATAACCCTGTATAGTTAAAGAAGTTGAACTAAAGCATGGTGGAAGGAGGAAACCAGTTATTTATGGAAACATTATGTGTGTGATTTCTACTAAGACTTGTAAATTGAGCTTATTAATAAGACAAATGGCTTACTGCAGAACCTCGCTGATGGTGTAGATCCCTAAGATGAAGACAGAGGTCTTTCTATCTGAATCTGTGCAAGGATGGTGCAAAATATCTGGTTTCTGCTTTTCTTCCAAGTTGATTGATCATGACTGCTTTTTAACTTCCTTGAACAGTTTCTTGAGCTATTTGAAGCTGTAATTCAAACCCAGAGAGATAATAACTATTTCCTACAAATATAGCGGCAACTAAGCACTAATAAGACACTTGAAAATTCCAAGTCTTATTTTCTCAGTTTACCTGTTGACAGAAAAGGTCCATTAAGCAGATTTCTGCTCATCACATGAGAATAAAATACTTCTTAAGTGTAAGATCTTGCATTTGGGAAAAAAAATAATCCAGGAGTGCAGCACAGGCTGGGATCTACCTGGTTGTGGAGCATTTCTGTGGAAGGGGACCTGGGGGTCCTGGTGGACAATGAGCTCAACATAAGTGAACAGTGTGCTGCTGCAGCAAAGCCAACAGGATGCTGAGTTGCATCAACAAGGGCATCATCAGGGAAGATGAAGAAGTCATTATCCCCCTCTACTCAGTGCTTGCAAGGCCATACCTGGAATACTGCGTTCAGTTTTGGTCCCCACTGTACAAAAAAGATGTGGACAGGTGTTAGAGGGTCCAGAGAAGGGCCACCAAAATGATCAAAGGACTGGGAAGCCTGCTGTATGAGGAAAGGATGAGAGAATTTGAGAAAAGAAGGCTTAGGAGAAACGTTGTCACCGTGTTCCAGTATTTAAAGATGGATACTCCCTTTTTACAAGGAGACACGTGGAAAAGGTGAGGGGTAAAGGGCACAAGTTACTCCTGGGGACATTCTAACTGGACACAAGAAGAAGATTTTTCACAGTGAGAGCACTCAATCATTCGAATAATCTCCCTTGGGAAGTGGTGGATTCTCTAACACAGGATGCTTTTAAGATTCAGTTGGACAAGGTGTTAGGCTATCTTGTTTAGACCATGCTTTTGCTGAGAAAGTTTGTACCAGACAACCCTTGAGCTCACTTCCAACCTGGTATTCTGTGATTCTGTGAATATTTATTCAGGCTAAACTCTAATCAGTTTTAACAGGGGTTTTGTACATTTGAATTACACCAGATTAAACTCTAATTTTTCTTTTTTTCTTACCAGACTCTGTAGTATAAAGAACAGTTTTATTAGTACTTTTCAAGATCCATAATGTATTCTTCTTCTTTCTTTACAGTATGTAGCAGAATGTAATAAGATCTCATTTTATGCTTGGAATAAAAGGAATCCTAGACTTGTCATAACTATCACAGTATAAAATAAAATTATTACAAACAACTGTTAATCCTGTTGCCCTTTGATTATTTGATTACAGTCAAGTGTTTTATAACATTACAATCTCGTTGTGCTATGAATAAGTCAGGGTAATTTACTTTGAACTGCAAATGCTCAAGTAAGAACTTTCTTGTTCTCTGTTTATTCTCTCATATTCTGCTCTTCCTATTGCTTCCCCCGCCCCAGTTTCAGACAAGCTTCTGCTTTTATTTCGCCTCTGAAACCAGGATACTTTGAATACATTTACAGATTCTCTCATTTCCATAGAAAAATATTGCAGCAATAGAAGAAGAAACATTCTGATGAGAAAGCACTCTTGTATCACCTGCAGCAGGAAATACATCGGTCAAGGGAAACTTCTCCCTGCCAGGTTACAGTACATAGATTTTACTGTGCAATTTTGTAGGTGCAGATGAGAAGCCTTTTATTGTACAACAATATCCACAGATAACGTGCTTTTCCTAAATAGTTTTTTAGATACTGGATGGCTCAGGAGACCAGTAATGAGATAACCTTATGGTAATGGGATGAAGAAATTTTCACTTTTGGGTCAGTAGTTTGAATCTAGTCTATCTACGGATCATTTAAAAATCATTAAAATTCAGTGCTGGGCGATAATTCAGGACTTGGGAAATTAAGTTCTTCCTCTGCTACAGACTTCCTGTGTTACCTTGGGAAAGTCACACTGAGTGAGATTAATGAAGATATTTATCATGGAAATCTCTCTGTGGATATGATCCCTCACTTCTTTACTTCTTAGCCTTCAACTGTTATATATCCACAAGCACTGTACATTCTCCCAAATGACCCTTTTTTCTTTAGAAATGGTGACTGGCAGGTACTCACAGATACCACACTTTAACACACACTGTTGTTGGACATAGCAGCAAGGTGCTAAGGAACTGAACATCTTTCATAAAGGGTATTAGCTCATGCAGGACGAAAAGGCAGATGTTTTCATCTCCCTTCTAGGCTAAATGGCCTTGCCCATGGACTTGGTATTTTTCAAGGGCACTTGCAGCTCCATGACAAGATCAAACTGCTAGTTGATGTCTCATGTTGCACAGCATATGAACATAAGGTCTATAACAGGCTTAGGTGAGATTCAGAGCATCTGAAGTGAGGAATCAGATTTCCTCAAATATTTTTAACAAGGACAGATTAAGGGACTAGGGAATTGTTTTCTGGACACACTGTAGTTAAATGTCACAAATATGCCTTACCTCATTCCTTGTGAGGAGCATGCTCCTTTTGCCCCTTGATAAATACTTAATGGTATTTAAAAATAGATGTGCTAAGGTGTATCAATGTCAGGAGTCTCCACAGCAAACACCTGCCAAGCCTTCCACACAGTGAAGCAATGCTGTGGATTAAAAATGACCTGTGTTTTTAATCCACAGCAATGCTGTGGATTAAAAATGACCTCCCAGCTAGTGCTGAAACTTCTGCTGGTTTCAGGAGAGAACAAAATTAAGCCATTTTCCATAAAAGCAATGCCCCACAATCATGCGAAGAAGCGAAGACAGACAGGTTTTTTTTTCATTTACCTACTTTTCCTGCTGCTTCACATAAAGAACATAAACAATTTCTCATTCTTACATTCTTTACATTTACTCAAATGTAAAGTGAGGGAAAGACACTCTATAATCTTTAAAATAGGGCAGTAAGTAAATAAATGGAGGAACGAATAATCAAGCCAAGATATCTGCTTTCATAAGAACAGTCAAACAAGGTGCTTTTCAAATGCTTTTTAAGCTCTACTTAATTGCAGATACTAGTCCCAAACTGTGCCAAAAAGTACTGTCACTGCCATTTTCAGTTTAGGGCACAAAGTTATCTAATATATGTTATTTGTTGATAATCACTGGAAATTTTAGGTTTTGTATAAACCTGACCATTCTCACACAACACAACTTGTGCGAGAGTTGATTTTCACTTCCAAAGCACCATTATTTACAAAAAGATTATCTTACCTCTCCAAGTGCAGAGCACTTCGGTAAGTGTTCTTTGAAGTGTGGTATTTTTCTTAACATTCAGTGCTAAACAAAACCACGTCTCTAGTCTGCAGAAGAGACAGCCAAGTAAACGAGCATTTTAGACATTTTATCACTCATCTTTCAAATACAGTATCATAGCTTCAACTTTCCTCTTTTGAACCTGTATTATATATGACTACTCATTTAACACAAGCTTCTAGTTCTCTTCCAAGCATCAAGGTGATTTCAGTATCTGAAACGCAGATTATATGATGTAGATTCCAGAAAGAAAGGAGTTTCTTTCCACAAAAGGAAGAAAAGCCTAATCACAGCATGATTCTGAATCAGCGGTAAACATAATCTGCCCTAAAGTGTTCCTTATGTGTTTGGACTGAAATTTTAGAATAACCCACACTTAACAACCTAGGAGTACTGAGCAAGTGATCCCATAAAGCAGACTATAAAAAGAGTAGACAACCTCATATGACCTAAGAATGTCTATAGAACCTAAATATTTCCTACCTTTGCCAAAGGGAAATAATGCAAATGACAGCAGCACTGCTGCTGTTTATGTTTGCTATTACATTTGTAGTCACGTGCCCGTTGTGCCCAAACTGCTCTATATAGTCACACCAAAAGGATGTCCCTGGTCCTAGGGAATTTCCAGACTAGGTAGAAAGCCAGGAGTAAGACAGGTGTATTCCCTTACTGCTAGTTTCCAAGGAAGCAATGTTGTATCAGTTAGCATAGCAGACAGTTGCCACTTGCAGGACCTTGACAGCCTAATTGTTGTCAGCAATTGTTCTCTTAAGTTCATTATTTAAATGAGCTTTTCATCCCATTTCTTAAACAACACATGAGAAACCTGTTACTTCCCGTCTTAAAAGCTGGAGATAAGGCCTTTATACAGTGTCAGTAAAGCTAATGCTGTGATCTCAACGATGTATTGCAAGGTAACAGGTTTTTTGATTACTGGATCCATAGCCAACTCACATACAGAGTCAGAAAGCATTACTGAATAATTACTGCTTGTCTACATATGTTGCATTAAACTAGGTCTCTAAGTCCCAGGCTTCAAGTCCATGCCAAGATATTAACTTGCCCAGAACTCATACACATTAGAAATTGGCGTTCTGCTTGTGTTAATTGTTTTTAAAGCTTCAGAGTGCTTTAATGCATGCTTTCATTTGCCCTTACACCACAACTTTTAAAGTATGTTTTCATGCAGATTCAAAGCTAGCACTAGTGATTCTTTTGTGTGTAGATAGTCTTAAATCAGAAAGAAATTAGTGTGTCTTCAATGTCCAAGAATTTGAAGCCTCCAAAGGGCTTGGGTGCATTAAAAGCTTATTTAGTGAAGATACAACAATGCCTTAACAACAGTAACTAGTGAATAATGAGTTATGTTCTAAATATTGTTCATATTTTGTATCAGACCAAAATACGGAAGAAAAATAGCCCAGGGTCTTTGAGGGCTTTATTCAATGTAGACTCCTAGACGAGAAGCTGTACCTAACTGCTCCCACCAGAGAAAGAACACTTTCTTTGACAGTCTCTCCACAGTGAGACTTGCAAATATCTTCCACTTGCTAATTGTGGATCAACTGATACTGAGCAGCATATATTGCTTGCCCTTCACCTGGAAGGGAAAGCTTCCAAATAAGTGGAGTAACCAGGAAAGAAGCTGAGGAAGGTGTAACAAATAGCAGAAGTGGAACTACATAGATTCACACATGAGATGGTGGGTGTTGCCAGTACTGTGATGTGTCCTACAATGGGTCTGTTCACAAGAGCAATTAAGGTTATCATGAAGGGTGGATACCATACAATTAACTTAATCCTTATTATTCAAGAGAACAGGCCCGTGGATCGGTATGACACCCAGGCTGGAAAGTAAAGTTAGTATGAAAATGGTTTCAGAGATCCCATAACTGTTGCTAATCTAGGAAAAGATATCGTTGCAATGAATGCCGAAAACATTATAATGTCCTTGATAGGGTCACCAGAGTAGAATTTTATCACTGAAATCTCACTCAAAATGCCAACAAAGTATATCTGAAAATCTTCAGTGGGAGTAGTGTTATTTGAATGGCAAAATGGTATTAAAGCAAGTGCTGAACACACTTTGATCCTCTTACAGCTCTGTATTAATATCATCCCTACTGGTGATATGAATTGCTTTGCCTCTCTGAATGCAACATAAAAGTGAACTCTATCTGGGTCTGGTTAGATAAAAATTTCAGATTCCATGCTGTCCTCTCTAGCCATATACAACTTTATGTGTAAGGCGTATTAAAGTGTTCATTTAGCTTTCAGGGAGGATTTTCACAGCATTTATGACTACGTGTTTTGTTCTTTGGCCCTGTCCTAAATTTAAATTTCTTGCTTGAGTTGTCAGATTCACCAATTTAAACACCCTGCTACTTTCTACCTTAGCCCTGACTTGGCAATATTTTATAGAAGTGACCTAATGCACCCACTTGGGTTTCTCCACTTGCTAAGGATGGCAAAGATGTTCTTCAAGCATAGAAAAACTTTATGTAGCACAGAATGTATCAGAGTCCCAGCAATATAAGTCCTAAGGTTCAGCTGAATGGGGATCACCATAAAGCAATAGTCGAAATCCCGTCTGAGACCTACTGAACATATGCAGATTGATTGTACTTTGCATGTGCAGTAGGAGTGTCTTCAGCTGCATACTGTGTAGTTACAGGTGTTGCTGAATGTCGTGCTGCCAATAAAATATTTTTGAAACTGGTAAAGCAATAGATTACCCAGCTGGTAAGTCTGTAGTTGTGAGTTTGTTTCACTTCACATGAACTACAATGAATGAACCTGGTACAAAAATGAATGCCTACTGGTGACCTACAAGTGTAAGGCTCTGTAGGGCATTATTATTCTGTTAAGTCAACTAGGATTTTATCTTTTGATGAAAATCTCTCCTTTGTGAAATGAGAAGGTAATGAGGTATTGTTCTTCTGATACCTTTGGGAGAATCCTATCTCAAAGCAAAAGCTGACATTATAAAAATTGTGGGGCGAGTTCACTCTCTTTTAGGTGCAGTTGAAAGACATAACTTACAAAATGTTGGATGAAAACTGTGCATCAGGCCAATTGCAGATTGTGGATCATCTGAAAAAGACTTTATATTCTTTGGTATAATTTTCCCTGTAACCTGTACAAGATTTATCATGTGGCAGTTCACATCCTGAAGAGCACAAAAAGCACTCATGTCACATTGTTAGTGTTGGACCTTTTTTATTGTTTGCTTTGGGGATGTATAGAATGCTTTTCAGAAGTCAGGAAGCCATATTAAAGAAATTTATTAGTTGGTTCTTCTACCTTTTGGAGTTTTGACTTAGTTGGGAAGGAGGTGGCAGGAATATTTTCTGTCTCTTGTGCTGATGTCAGCTGTGATGTGAGGACCAGGGCAGTTAGGACTGAATTCCCACTGGCTACAGGCTTGGAAGAGATCATTGCTATTAAGTCATGCCAGTCTGAAGACACTGCATTTTCCTCTATGATGTATATGTCACTTCTCATTAATTCTGAAAGACCTGCTACTTTAGAAACCAGGGTAAACAGAGTCATGTATTGGATTAGATCTCTGCCGTGAATAAATTTATTTCCCAGCAAGAGTGAAAAACGAGCAAGGCCAAAACCCCTCAGAGCAGAAAATGTCACAGTCATTGCTAATACATTACCACACAGAGAAATGCCTAATAAAACCCCTATTAGGATGTCATACCTGCTTACTACTGAATTCTCCAGAAAGTTTATTTGACATGTCTAAGCTAATTATCAAAGTCCTGGTGATAAGAAGCAGCTCACTGGGTCTGAATGTGTCAGAACAGAATGACTAAATTGTGAGAATTCATGGGCTCCTGCTTTGAATAATTAAGTTGACTCTTTGTAGAAAGCATGCACCTTGGAAACTAATTTTCTCTTTGCACAAAGCAATTTGTCCTTGTGTTGCCTTTGAAAAGTAAACTGTTTAACTGTGAGGCTATTCTCATCTCCATTTTATTAATCTCTGAGCTTTCTTCCCTGTTTTCCTCTCACTACTTTGTGTGTTGCTACTTTTGTGCTGACAAAGCTCTGTTCTTGCTAAAAGCTGAAATGTGAGATTGTGTGGTTTCCCACAAAATGGGACAGGTGTATCCTTTCAGTGCCGGCGTTGTGGCACAGGGCCTTTTCCCCCTCCACCATGCTGATTATATTCAAAGAACAGCAACTTTGTACTGGATTGGTAACAGAAATAAGCAGTTGGTATGCACAGGGAGTACCACTGACTTGGCAGGAGGGAGCTGTGGTAGAGGCTCCTGCCTCTCCTGGGTGAAATCCTGACTGCACTGCAGCTGATGTCAAACCTCTGCTGATTACTGTGGGACTGTGATTGCATCATTTGGATCACAGGTACGTTTCTGTCCCTGGCGGGTTGCGGTTGCCAAGAATAATACTCTCTTTGCCCTGTGACTGCTGGGCTGAAGGGAATGGTACCCAGTCCACTCCCTACTGAACTCCTGTGTCCAAATTTTAGAAGTCACCATTGAATTCATCTGTTTCAGTATACAAATTGACGTATGCAAGCCAAGAAGTTTTTACATCTTTGGTCTTCCCTTATAAGAACTGAAGAATAATAAGCTTGTCAATGACAAACTATGGTACTCAGCCTCTGCATTAACAAGTCACCCAGATTGTGCTTTGGGGAAAAGAGGGGGACTGCGCAATGTCTTGGCCTGTTGCAACCTCACCTCCTGTGACTGTACTCCAGGTACAGAGCAAGGTCTGTGGGCTCTTTGATCTCTTGGTGACCTTAGATGAGGAAGAGATTGTGATTTGAATAGAGCTGACTGGTTCAAAAGCAGGAAAACAACAGTACTGTTTCAAAGTGAGGGTTCGCCTCTTTCAGTCAGAACAATCATGCATCCCTCCAGAAAGAAATGCTGGTGTGTTACAGCCTTTTGGCTCTGATTATTTTCTGAAATGGAAGGTACCTTGGTGTATTTTGAGCTGTCTCTAGTGGCAGATTACTGTAATACTATTCCGCTGTTGCATTATTTTGGAAAACACACTTTCCCTTAAGTCCCGATGGAATACATTATGGATGGGAGCTAATCAGTCTCTGATGCCAGCACTGTGCCTCTAGGAAATGCTGGATGTGCTTGTCATTCTGAACACTTCCTCAGCTCCCTGGTTCCCTTGTACTCATGGAAATTTAACAGGCATTCTTCTTTACCACCCTAGTAATAGCACTTTCAAGTTAAGGAGCATAGCCCTTCATAGCCTTTCTTACACCGAATGGTACACATTTTCTGCTCTAGCTTCGATTAAAAGGAGGCAAGATGTAAAGCTGTCTCTAAGCAACTTTTACATGGTCTATTCAGAACCTCACCTGTAATTATCATGGTTTAAAATTTGTCCAAATTACATTAAGCTATGTTTAGTATTTACTATAGCTAAGGATAAGACGGAGTCTGGATTGCCCAGACCAGGACTCCTAAAGTAGATATTACTATAGGCTTATGTTCTGCAGTGGGTCCCTCAAATTGCAAGCAATCAGGAAAAACTCCCAGGTATATTTTGGTCCAGACAAAAAACTTGCTTTGAAAGAGGAGGCATGATCCTAAGGAGATGCAGGACAATGTAACACAAGCATTAGTCATTGTCCTTCGAGACAATTTGTCCACTACTCAAAATATCCTTTCCAAAACTATTATTTTGATACTGCTACAGGCTGTAAGGGTTGAAGTCCTTTTCCTTTTCCTATGCTGCATCTAGAAACACTGTTAGCAGTTGCTGTGGATAATGAAACTTAGTAAATCATGTTCCCTTCAGATCTGGAGGTTCCTTTTCTAAAATCTCTGGTGGAATGGGATGGGTTTGACTGTTTGTCATCTTAATTCTGGCTTACTATCTAGTAAAAACAACCTCCTCCAATATTTCCTTCTATGGGGGAGAGGGTGAAGCTTGTGAAGTATTCAGTGTTTGTACTATCAATTTTCTGTGAAAAATGTTGCATGACCTTTAGGGACCATTAAAAAATAAGCAAGACCAGTATCTTTCGACTT
Organism: Thinocorus orbignyianus; assembly: GCA_013400375.1. Taxonomy (NCBI): domain Eukaryota; kingdom Metazoa; phylum Chordata; class Aves; order Ciconiiformes; family Thinocoridae; genus Thinocorus; species Thinocorus orbignyianus. Next base: position 198,925 of record VXBW01000252.1, read on the forward strand.
TCTTGTATTCCTTTGGATGTGAATCAGAGTTCAGTGAATCAAAATACACAGCGTTTATCTGTGTATCTGATGCTTATTGTGGAAATCTCTTTTCTTACATCAGCTGTAGAAAATAAAAGTTTCAGGAAAATTTTATCTCAAAGAGCCCTGTTCCTCTTCCAGTCCTCTCCCTAGCCACAGATCAATGGTGCTGGGAAAGTACACCAGTAAGGCATCAGTGTTCTGTTTGCCCTGGTATAAGTTTCTTACCTTGACATCAGCTGCTGGCCAAAGTCACAGCAAAAATACTAATCCAAATCAATTGGTGGCATGATGTGGTATGGGATAATGTTATGGCATGTGTGTACTGTGCAAACCCCATACTTTTGAAAACAGTGGTCTGCATCAGACTAGAACAATCACATATAAAGAGGTCTCACCACTGAAGCTGCTGAACATTTCTTTGGTGGTGATGTTGTTATTTATTTAAAAAAATCAAAAGCTTAATTTTCTGCGGAACAAAAGCATTCTTTGTTTTTATATCATACCCTGTACATGAAATAAACATGAAAAGCAGCTTTAAAAAATGAACTAGGATTTTTCAACTTGTCATTATCAAAGATCTTATTCCAGACTTTTTCAGCACTACATATTTTATACATTTATGAGTAGCTGTTGAATATTTCTTGTGTTTGTTTTTTTTTTTTTTTTTTTTTTTTCCCCATTTGAGCAATATTTCACCAGTAAAAAATTGATCCTACTTTAACGGTGAATTTCTGATATATGACTTTATAGCAGAAGTAGTTATGTTCAAAAAAATAGAACTAAAAGCTGAAGTTAATTTTACTTCTAACATCAGCTTTATTGTGGCTAGCTTGTGGACAAGCCATGTTTTCTTGTTCAAATGGGATAAAATTGTCATGTTTTGAGATTCTTCAGCAGTAAGTTTCAAATAAAATAGTTTTGCTGTAATTAGCCATATTTTTGTGCTCACCAGAAACACTTTCTTAGCTTTCTTTACAGGTAATAAATTTAGATTAGTAAAATTTTGGGTAACTCACTGTTGTAGTTTCAGTTGGGATAGAGTTAACTTTCTTACCAGTAGCTGATAAGTGCTGTACTTTGCATTTATGATCAAAGTGGTGCTGTTGGTTCACTGATGCTATTGTTTGCTGCTAAGCAGTCAAGGCCTTTTCTGCTCCTCACATCAGCCCACCAGTGGGCAGGCGAGGGTGCACAAGAAGCTGGAGGGAACATAGACAGGACAGCTGACTGCAACTGACTTGTGATAGTCAATTGTCAGCTAGTCAGAAGGGATATTCTGTACCATATGAGGTCATGATCAGCATACAAAGCTGGAGGAAGAAGAAGAAAGGAGAGGTGTGTGGAGTGATGTTGTTTGTATTCCTAAGTAAGCATTATGCTTGATGAAGCCCTGCTTTCCTGGAGATGACTGAGCACTTGTCTGCACATGGGAAATAGTGAATCTCCCCGTCTACTCTGCACTTATGAGACCCCACCTGGAGTACTGTGTCCAGCTCTGGAGTCAACATAGAAAGGACATAGAACTGTTGGAACAGATCCAGCGGAGGGCCACCATGATGATTAGAGGGATGGAGCACCTCTCCTATGAGGACAGGCTAAGGGACCTGGGGCTGTTCAGCCTGGAGAAGAGAAGGCTCCGGGGAGACCTTAGAGCAACATTCCAGGATCTGAAGGGACCCAACAGGAGAGCTGGAGAGGGACTGTTAGTCAGGAACTAACTGATTGGACAAGGGGTAATGGTTTTAAATTGGCAGAGGGGAGGTATAGATTAGATCTTAGGAAGAAATCCTTTCCTGTGAGGGTGATGAGACACTGGAACAGGTTGCCCAGAGAAGCTGTGGCTGCCCCATCCCTGGAAGTGTTCAAGGCCAGGCTGGATGGGGCTTTGAGCAACCTGGTCTGGTGGGAGGTGTCCCTGCCCATGGCAGGGGGCTTGGAACTCAATGGTCTTTAAAGTCCCTTCCAACTCTTATCATACCATGTTTCTATATTCCTGTGTAAATAATTTATTTATCTGAAACTTACAAAATATAGTAATTACAGACTTGTCAGTCAGTGATTCAGAGGATATAAAAAATAATAGTACAGTAAAAGAAAAAGATTGAGGTTGTAATTGAGGGAGATGATTGATTACATTGCCATTCTTCCATCTGAGCATTTTCTGTGGGAGTATGAATTATGAAGCAGAAGAGCAGGAGCATTTTGTAGACTTTGTCAATGGAATAACTCCGGGTGGAACATCATAATACTGTTCTGATTTAGTTTCCTTTATATGGAAACACATTGAAGTCAAATGGGAAGATAAATTACATGACCCCAGTTTAGGTGGTGCTTTTCCGCTTTTCTGCATTGTGCTGTTGTTCTATTTTGCAGTTTTTTGTGCTATTATCCTGTTCATGGACAACACATCAAAACAATTTATGTGTGTGACAAAAAAGAATTTGTGGCTCTTGGAAGTGTGATGAATGTTGCCAAAATTTGGATTACCTTCAGGAGCTTCAGTGAAGCAGATCCAATACAGAAAATTTTAGCAAATGTCTATAGTACAATTTATTTAGTCATAGGTGATGGGAAGAGCAGTTTCTGAAATTTCATTGTAACAAAACAGGAAAAGAAGAGCAAAGAGAGAAAATTTTTAATAACCTGTGCAAAAATACAAAAAATAGAGAAATTACCTGAGAGATAAAATACATGTGTTACCAACTGTGCAATACACCCCTACACATAGAAGAATAACAATGCCTTGAGTGACTACTTGTGTCATTAAGGACTCTAAGCGAAACTTGATTTTTGCCTGTTTCACACTGTCAAGAATAACAATATACACTGGTATAGTTCTGGATTTTTACTTTGATATCTTTTTGGGGGGCATTTTTACATTTGCCTTGCTTTAGAAGGAATGGTTATTCAAGTGGGATGATCATAATGAATAAAATGTTAGATGACTTGAACATGGAACGTGACCAGAGATTACCACGTGAAAATGTCTTGTAAATTATAAGGAGGATAAATTATTTCTGAGAAGAAATATTATAAAAATGAAGTCATTAAATGATTTTGCAAATTTTTTCCTGGTTCAGTGACAAAAGAAAAAAACAAATAATCCTGGTGTGGCAGTGTTTTGCTTTGTTCTGTTCGTGGTGTGTTTTTTTTTTTTTTTTATTTTATTTTTTTTTAATTTTTTTGGTTGTGGTTTTTTGTTTTGTTTTGTTCAGTCTTTTTTCCCTGCTTCCACTTTCCCTTCACTTACTATTGATGACTCAAAAAATATGAGTCTTCATTTTGAAGTGGAAAAATTTCTGATCTGTTTTTATTGTGTGTTTTCTTTTTGTTTCTTTCTTTGCTTCTTTTGTAGAAAGGGAGAAAACCCTAAAACGTGTTTCTGAAATTGAACTTTTATAGAACAGATATCTTTATCATGAAAAAGCAATTCCATGTCAGTAAAATAAAAATTCAGCCTCGAATGAATTTTATCTGACTGTATGGCTTTGGGGCTTTTGTACTGGGACGATGCCAGGTTGAGTGTTTTGCTTCTAAGTAGGTGCTGTGAGTGTCCTCCAAAGCACAGTCTACCTGAATTATCCCTAAAATATTAGCTTTGTACTGCAAACATCAAAGCAGTGAAATTTACTGTTTTCTCTGTGTAAATAGAAATCTGCCAGTTTCAAGAGAAAGCTGTGAATTGTTCTATCAAGACAAAGCCAGAGGTAGCTCGGAAGATGTTTTTACCTTTTGAAGGATCAAAGCTTTGTAGGAGCTCAGTGCTTGTGACAAAATCCAAATCCCCATGAGTTTTCTATAGTTACTGGTCTTACTGCAAATACCTTTAAACTATTCTGGAAAGCATTTTCAGGCTTTTTAGTATTCTGCCCCCGTACCGCCAGAATAACTAGACCTAATCTAGTGTGCCATATGGAGCACAGGCTGGGTCATCAGAGGGAAGGTGGCTTTAGGTTGAAGAGAGCATGAAGGAAGCTTGTACATTTGGTTCTCTGTTGTAAGAGCCTTTGCTCTGAAGAGAGATTATAAGAAGGATTATTTTTCTTTGACTTGACAGGGCAGCACTCTCCAGTGGTCTCGGCAGTGCTTGAATGTTGCTGTGTATTGGAAAAGGTTGATAGGAGGAGGGTGTAAAATAGCAAGTGACACAATTTAAGAAGCTGGAAATAAGACACAGATCAGCAGGAGATGGTTCATGTATTGTAGCCATTGGATGACAAGCGAGCCATCCAAATAAATTAGGTTAGGTGAAGACTTGACAGTCTTCAGATCCACTTAGAACCCTGAGGTCTACATGGACCTGCATCTGTAATAACTAGGACTTATTTCCTGAGCGCCATAAGCCTGTGCTCTACAGAAGGCCTGAGTCCACCCTGCTTCAGAGAACAACTTTTTCCCATAGCTCTTGGCCATTTACCAATGGTATGGGTAGCTGCCTGTTCATGGGGTTGAGGAAGAGGATTATGCAGGTTCGCATGGCCTTAGCAGTGTTGATTACTTATCAAATCTTTTCTTTCATCTGCATCAGTCCTGCAAAGTGGCATTAGAGACACCATCCTCCTGTTCTCCCCAATTCAGGTTGTGGCTCCAATCTAGCCCATGAGAAGGGCCAGGGATTGTTTTGTTGGGGAGGGCCTGAGGGATAATTGGTGCAAAGCTGTGCTGACTGCACAAAAAGAACGAATTTCCTATCTTCTGTTTTCACTGTTTTGTCAAATAGGTGTTTTGATCTGGAGAAATCGATGAGCTGGCTGTCCTAGTTTAACCAGTATGCAAAAGTACCAGCCATTTTTAATTTAGAATGCACAAAGAGATGAGGAAATGGCTCATGAGAACGTCAACAGTTCTCTGATGAAGCAAAGGACAGATCGAAATAAGCAGTGAGAGACTGGCTTCCCCTGCCTGAAGTCCACTTTCCCCTTCTAATCATCTTTCTTTTTGCTTCTTCAATTTATGCCATATCTCGATTATCTTTCTCTGTAATTTTGCATGTTGAAAAATGTCTTTATTTGCAGAAAGTGTTCATATTTAGAATGACCTACACTAGTGGTTTATTACCATTGTCATAGCACCAAAAATAAAATTGATTGAACAGTCTTCGTTCCAGAAAGGTCTTCCTCACCCACAAAGTACTATTGCTTACATTGCTTGAGTAGGCTGTACTTACCCTCTTGTCAGCTCATTCATTGGAGCTGATGTGCATCTAATAAATGTTAACTCCCATCCCTGTGGCTAGCTGAAAGGATATGTTTAAAGATCAATGGTTCTTGCCACTATAATGAGCACTGCATGTAATTGCATGGTGTATTCTAGTAAGCGGTATTTCTAATTTTACTCTATATATACAGTTCTCTTAGCCACATTGCAATTAAAACAACAGAATAAATTTTGGGTTTTAGTAAAAGTATCAATGGTTTCATTGACCAAAAAAGGGAAGGAAAATAAAAATGAGGAAAAGGTTCAATCAGTGTCATAACACAATTGCGATATTTTTTAAATTTTTATTTTATTTAAATTTTTATTAAAAAACAGACCTGAGGATCTAAGGGTTCATATGAGATTACATTCAACAGGACACATATTTGTTGATTTTGTTTTTCTGGGATTTTTTTGTTGTTGTTTGTTTCTTTTGGTTTTTTTTTTAGATTTCTGGTATATACATACTTATAATGAAGGCTGTATTTGGCTGTCAAATGATGTTGATCCAAGTCACAAGACAGACAGAATAGAATCATATATCCATAGAATCATTTAGGTTGGAAAGACCTTTAAGCTCATAGAGTCCAACTGTTAACCTAACACCTACCTTGCTACAACCACCTTTCAGATAGTTACAGAGAATGATATGGTCTCAAGATGTTAGAAGAGAAGGAAATGCTGGTGTAGTGCTATAATTTCCAATAACTTGATGTTTCTTAAGTATGAAATAGAAGGATAGTGTCCAAGAAGAGTATAATTTTAGAAGGAGCACAGTCTAATCCTTGTAGGAAGTGAAATATAAATGTTTAGTAGTACATGTAGCAAGGTGGGGGTCAGCCTCTTCTTTCAAGTAACAAGTGATAATACAAGAAGAAACAGCCTCAAATTGCACTAGGGAAGGTTTATATAAGATATTGGGACAAATTTAATCACTGAAAATGTTGTCAAACATTGCAACAGGCTGCCCAGGGAGGTGGTAGAGTCACCATACCTGGAGGTGTTTAAAAGATGGGTAGATGTGGTGCTTAAGGATATGGTTTAGTGGTGGACTTCGTATTACGTTAACAGTTGGACTTGATGGTTTTAAAAGCCTTTTCCAACTTAAACAATTCTACGATTCTATTCCATGCTGCTTTTTGACTGTACCTCATCAACCTTTCTCAGTTTGCAAACAAAAAAAGGTATGAAGACCCAGATAAATATAACACCCTGTCACTCAGACATGCTGACATGTGCGCATTTGTCAGCCATGCATGGGTTTAATGGGAAGTTCATGAGTCCTGTTATCTCCTTGCTGTCTTTCTGCCTCCAAATTAGGACTGTTTTATTGGAATGCATGTCCTTCTGCAGCTGTCCAGTTCCATTGCTCAGACTACATCTTAAGTGTAACTTACATGTACTTTTTGTCAGGGCCAAATTTAGCTTAGGGATTTCCTTGCAGGACCTGTTATGAAATTCTCAGCCAGTTTGAGCAGCAGACCTCAGCTGAAGGTGTTCATGCTGTGCTGTGTAGAGTAATTGAGAACCAATCACATGTCTGAATTAGGGGAGTTGCATTTCAAAAAATGGACTACAAACAACATCTCTGGTTCCTTTTCTACATTCTTTAGTGATTATATTTTTGTCTTTCTTTAGACAAGAAAACTATGTATCTGTGTGTCTTGTAGACTTGGACTGGCTCATGACTACAATTAAGATGCTTCAAAAATAATATCAAATGCCTACAGGTATCTCCAGTTAGACAGGGTGTCCTTCTATTGAACCTTAATGTAGGTTCTCTTTTCTGCAGTAAAATTCTTTAAGGAATTAGGGGACAACGTTTTTGTCAGGGTTGACATTTTTTCTTAAGATGTATCCTGCTTTCAAAGCAGTTTAGAAGTTGCCAAGAATATAGGAAAGCTGATGTTTTACATTTCTTTACATTAATACAATATTCTAACATTTGAAACAATTTTGTGTGTCTGTGAGTAAGAAAGGTGTTTTATCAGTCCAGCTGCTATTCTTGTTTTTTTAATATGTCTAGCTACCAGTTAAATTTCCACCTCTTTCTGTGATTTTTTCATACTGAAGTATATCGAACCAGTTGCAGTCCAGTGACACAAGATGCAATAAATTTCAGGCTTGCAGCTGGCCTAAAAACCCACCCTTTCTTCTCACCCTCTTTGTTTTTCACAGGAAGTTTTATCTTCAGTGACCTGAATGAATTTTTCCTTTAGAAGCAATGCTAATTTTATATTCTCTAGGCAACTTTTCTGTATGCATGCCAATGTTTGTGCATTCACATGCATGCTGAATTCAGAAGTCACCTCTCCTTTGCTTATGATTCTTTTCTAATCATACTTGGGAAGGAGATAGAAAAGATTTCTAGATTAAAATACAGTTACTCCCATTTGATATAATAGCACAGATTAAAAACACTGTAGTTGAGTTACAATGGACACAATTGAAAAAACTTCATCACTCTTTCGCTGTCTTTAGGGGTAATGATTAATGTACCATTGCAAGATGATATATATGCCCATAGATTACTGTTTGAATTACTCTGCTGGCTTTATGACTTATTGTTTGCCAGAGATCTCTGAACATTTCATTTAAATATCAGAAAAGAATTAAAGCATTTTCTTTTTCCTTCCAGCAAGACTTGAAAATAAAAAATAAAAGGAGTGGGATGGGGGGAGACAGATGACTCATTCTGGTCTGAAATTAAGCACCTTGAATCAAATCAATCACTTGTCACTGAAGCTCACAAAGACTGGAACATATAATTGCTGGAAAACAAATTCAAGAAGAGATAGAAAATGGAAAGTTCTTATATTTACTGAATGTAGCGCTATATCTGGACATAGGGCTATACACTTAGATTTTCTGGCATGATTTTAAACATATCCTCTCATACAACAGAAGTCTATAAGGATACAAACAGAAGGAATAAAATTTTTATGCTCTCGGGTTTTTTTAACACTAATATTCTGGCCTTTATTATGGTGACAGTGAAGTAGAGAAATACAGAAAGAGCCCATGATGACTAGATCCTGCTTCCTTGTGGGACGCAAATTCCCAGGAACTCCTGTAGAACAAACCAGCTAGGGTAATGCAGCTCTTTGGGGGAGGAGACAATTTTAGGAATTTTTAACTTTGGGATTTGTAGTCTGCTTTGGTGAAACTGACTAGTAATCCTGTCCTGCCAGGGACAGAAAATTCAGGGATGTTGTGTACTCTTACCTTGCCCCTGTGGTGTTTTGCTCTGGTTGAGTTTTCTTTGTTTTTCTTGCAGGACACGAAATAGGAAAGAAGCAACAACCTTTGAGAAGGGGGTGGCTTTAAGAAAAAAAGTTGCAAATCCTGTAAAGACACTGACTTGCAAATTATGTCTCCTTTTCAATTGATATTTTATTGGAAATATTTATGATGTTTGCTGGGAGAACTGAGCAGTAAGTCACTGGCACTTACATGTTCCAGAGTAATCAGGTTTTGCAGATTCAGAAGGTTCAAGACACTGTGTGGCTGCCCATAAATGCTTAAAATAGAGCAAGTATTACTGTCATATTTACTACAGGGTGATGCAGAGGGCTAACCAGGGCCAGCAATCATGTTCTCACAATTACCTTCCCTGAGGGCCCTGTGCTAAGATTTAGCCTGTTCCCAGTTCTGTGCTGGACTATCTTGGATTAGATGACCCAATCCAGCTGGATGCAATTTATATTAAACTCACAAGGCAGATTATTGATTGGAATAAGTCACTGCTGCTGCACTGACTTCAAATGGGCTAGGAGATCTGACATATGTGGCTTCTGTTCCTGGGGAGTATAGAGGTCACATGAAGAATCACCTCCCCTCCTACCCTCAAGACTACGTAAAATTGTTTTGGAGTAGAATGGAAAAGAATATAGGAGGCTTTTATTCTTAGATTTAAAAAGTTGCTTCTAGTGAAGCACAATACCTTTCTAATTTTATGTTCTAATTAATTATTTTTTTTAAGATAACTGAATAAAATTAATTCCATTAAGCATGACATCAACAAAAATATGAGGAAAACTTGTCAGGTATGCTGTAATATTTCTCAGGAAAAACTTCTTTATGGCTTTATTAGAGGAATATTAATTTTATCGTGGATAGTCATTGAAGAAATAAATGGTAGAATTTACAATGAAAATAATGAAGACAATTTAGGAAGTATCTACAGGGGTATAATTTTGAATCTGTGGACATAATTATAAGATATATATCCATTATAATGATGGAGGAAAAAGTCCGCTACAGAATAATTCTGATTAATGAAAACAAACTCATCTTGACTTTTAAATTCTGAACAGTTAGAGACCCTTGTGGACAACATTAATTCTTAAGGAATAATTATAGAGGTATTGAGTGACCCCATTTCAAAACCTTTCCTCACTAAAACCAGTACTGGAATGGAGCATTTAAAAAATTATTATCATTATCAACTGGATCTGAAAGCCAAGTAGAATGAGGGAACAGAAGAGAAATTACAAAAAGAGTGGAATAGATATGATTTCAACAAAATATCTAATTTTTATATATATTTGTTTTCTCTATATTCTCACTTTAATACAAAACTTTGCTGTTGCTGTTTAATAAGATCAATTAGAACACTGGAATAAAACAGATAATGTAAATTTCAAAAGAAATAGCTGAAATGTGCTCTGTCTTGAATTAATTTGAACATTTTCCTTTGATCTTAATGCAATTGGCATATTTCAATTACAAAATAACAGCTATATGGTATACTTTTTCCTGTTGGGAAAATGCTGCTTTGGAAATTCTTCAGTGAATTTAATCCTTTTTTCCTGACAAAGTAGATAATCAACTAACAGATTGATTCAGTGTTTTGTCTTCTTGTTCGCAGTTGCTCAGCATTACATGCTGCTCCTCTGCAGTGTCTGTTACCTGTTGTTTATTAGTCAGCATTTTCTCAGGTCCAGTTATTTGTTGGATAGTTGTGTGTGATTTGATTAGTTGTGTGATGTGACAACATCCATCAAGAAGTAACCAAGAGCCACTCCAAAAGAGTTTCCTCAGTTGCTTATTTGATAGACTAAAAACCTCTGCAAGGCTGTTATGGGGAAAAATAAAATTGGGCAGACTCAACTCCTCTGTTTTTCTTTTGACTGCAACATTTGCTATCAATCTTTTTTAATTTTCTTGCAAGGTAGCTGAAGAAGCCCGAGTATTCCTTTCTTGAAACCTGCCACTCAGAAAGTTTCTAATGTAGTTCATCCTAAATACCGTGCATGGTTGTGTCATCCATTTCTAGGACTCTCCGTTATCTTTACTTCTTTAATTGCTCCCTTCTAGATCCTTGCAGCTCTCTGCCACAGTTTATAATATACTAATATGATTTGCAGATTTTTTTTTTGTAAGTTAAGACTGCAGTAAAATGCTCAATTTGAGACCCCAAAGTTATCCAGCTTTTTTGTTTTCACACACAGAAAAGCTCTGGGGTTGCATTTTATCAGATTGGGTGACTCCCAATCATCGGTTTTATTCAGTCTGGTATGTTAATGAATACATGACAGGTGGAAATGTATATTGTTATGCAATGGGGTTTGGCTTGTGCATTGGAAATGAAGTTATATATCCACAATACTTTGTTTACTATAGTGCCACATTGGTAAGGTATGGCATTTTACATATGACTCTTGCAATATCAGTGCTAAACCTCTGAAAAGGGACAATATTTTTTTTCACTGTAAACTGTATACTTATTCTGAAACCCTACTGTGCGGGAAATTTTTCAGAGATGAATTAGAAATTTTCATTTCCAGTTCCAAGTATGCGTTCTAATCAGAAATTGAGACTTATTTGGGAGGTCTGTGAAGAATATTATGAGTAAGTGTCAATTCTGGTGTTTGACTAAAAGTTTTTGTTTTGTTGTCCTTTTCCTTGTCGATTCACTTTTTCTATTAGTTTCCAATGTGACAGCAACAGAAAAAAAAAAGAAATGAATGTACTAGCAACTTTTGCTTTTGCTTTCCCTTTCCTATTAGACCTTCATTATTAATTTTTGCTGAAATTTCAAGTGGCTATTTGAGCATAAGTGTAGATACACGCACAGGCACACACATGCATGTACATGCACACACACATGGAAATATGTTCTCCAAAATAGAGAAAACATTCCTGATATAAATGTGTAGATCATTGGATATGCAGATCACAGAAGAAAGTCATTCCACTTAGCTCTAATTCCATCAGGATCATTTATGTTTTGAAGGATAGGAAAGAATGAATTGAAAATCAAAATCGTCAGCCTTATTTGGCTTCATCCAAGATTTATGGTGCTGCTTTCAAGGGCAACTAAAACCCGCCATGGAATTCATATCCATATCACTTTCTCTCTTCTCTTTCAATATTTTATAAATGTTATAGGCAAAGTCAACCTTTGGAGACATTAAAATTAAACATTCTTTCCCCTCTTGATACCTCTTAAACTTCAGTAAGATCTTCTGTGTTTAGCTGCTTCTTTGACATCATCTCTCTATGGTCCTTTCTTTTCTCTAGTTTTAAAGTTTTACATATATTTTTTTTTGTCCAGTTACCAAACGTGATTATGGTGCTTGCGTTTTTTCCCCATTGTTTCATATTGGAAAAGATTATGCTTTTGCTTAGATTTTCAATAATACAGTATCCATTCCTATTAGTCTTTGACTCAAATTAATTTTTTAAACAGACATTTCAGTCAGATTTGTTAGATAGATGAAGAGATGTAGCCAGTTTAAATGTGGATGTGTCACTACCTGTAGTTCTGTTAGTGAGCTAAGTTTCACATTTATGGATGATTATTGTGTTTCTTCTGTCTTCAAAGACTGCAGCTGTCAGATCTCTACTGTTTTTTTTTTTTTTTT
>VXBW01000252.1:211036-222982 GCA_013400375.1 Thinocorus orbignyianus
TTTTTTTTTTGTTAAGTCCAAACCCCTCTAACGGCTATTTGGATTCTTTTCTTTGTTCTTTTCCACTTGTGTTAATGAATACTGAGTATTTTGGGCTACTGGAGATTCACAGAGAGATTGAAGATACACAGGGCTAAGATGGACAGGGCACAATGTCTGATCTCACTTCAAAATGATCCCTGTTTTAAGTCCAGAGCTGAGCTGCATCACTTCCAGAGGCTCCTTCTAAATTATTCTGTGATCCTTTGAGTACAGCCCTAATGACTCTCAGCTGCCCACATACACGGCTAATGACTTCTTGAATTCTTTGTTAAGCTCTTAAGCTTGTTGACATATTGTGAAGCACCAGAGCTCCTACCAATTTGAGCTACAACATTGCTCAAAATTCCAAGGTGCATATTTTTTTCTTTAATACATTGATTGCTCGTTCCAAGTGTACATGTATCATACTGGTCAATCATGTGAACAACGGAGATGAATGCAGTAAACAAATACAGACCACCACGTGAAAGCTGATTTTCTCCTTAGAACTGTATCTTTTAATGTGTAGGGCCAGAAAGTTTGACATGTATTAACTCTGCGACTGAAAACCAATTATCAGAGTTCCCTACTTGATGGCAGAGTACGCTTTATATGGACTTCAAATATTAGTTGGGCAAGTGTTCTTTGTTTATTTGATCTTATGGGTTTAAGGTGCAGAATAGACTTTGGGCTCTCAGAGCTTCTCATAATTTCTAAAGTTTTTCAGGAAAGTGCAGAGATGAGATGTATTTAAATGTTTCATCCATTCCAGTTTTCACATCGAAGTCTCACTTGTACAACTGGTCCAGAGTAAAATTTTGTGAAATTCTAGCAAATTCCAGTGAAGGTAGGACAAATTTGCCTTGAGGAAGTATATGCAGATATGCTATAGTGAGATTTTTGAAGGGTATATTAGTGAGTGACACAAACATTAATGCTGGGAGACATTTGGATGCAAATGGACATTTGGAACTGGATTTTCAGATAGGGCCAAAATCATATTTTCATATTTTTGTTAAATGTTTGTGTGAAAAACTAGGAGGTTGGTAAGAATACAAAATATTTTGTAGCTGAGTTTAGGCAAATGGCAAAGGCCTATGGAGAGTTGACTTTTTAGGAAAGGCAATGAAGAGCAATGCCCAATCTTCTATATTTTTCTCAGTTCTTATGTCAAGTCTGTAAGCCTTGTAAAACAGCTGACTGAGAGATTTCTATGTTAGTCAGATTATCAGATGTGCATAAATCTGCACTGCAAGAAGATTTCTGGTGTGTGGGTGATGCAGACACAAGAACGAAACATACTGCAAAGCTGGAAATGGTGGTTTAGTTTTGCAGTCCAGTTGGAAGGAAGAAAGTCATGTTTAGAAAAAATTGTAGATAATGAAGGTACCGCATATCCAAGACTTTCTGGTAATAGCACTGTGGAAATATTTTCTTGTTTTCTGATTATATGGTTTCACAAATTATCCTACACATTTCTCAAGTACATTGTCCATTCTCCATATTCTTCCAGTCAAGTTTCTTTGCCAAGCAACTCATACACATCAGGCTTGGAGAATAAGCAGGAAAAAGGGAGATATAAATGGAGGGATAAATAGTTGACATGGGGAGAATACTCAGTGAGGGTAGAACAACAGAAAAGATGTGGGGAAAAAAACCTTTGAATTCACAGTTATTCTACAAGAACCCAATTTCAGCAGAACTATTAACATATTTGAATGATCCTGCACTTCCCTCTCAACTTTGTTTTGTTTTGAGAAGAAATAGCTGTCTGACAAAATATACTCAAGCTTTTGCTTCCTTTACTAAGTATTGTTAACAGAAACCTTGTTTTATGCTTGTTGAGAAGTGAAATCTTTCATTGTTGGTAGCTGCAGAACCAAACACTCAAGGACCAAATGGGTTTGAAAAATTATAAGCTGAAGAAATGATAGGGTAGAAAGTATAACGTAAAATAACTGTGTCCCATTCAAATTGTTCCCTTTTTGAATCAGTTCGTTATGATGTGGGGCTTACTCCTCAGCTCTTGCTCCTGAAGAAAGAGGTGAGATGGGTATAATTCATCTTTTATCTCCATCTAGTAGTGGCTGAAGGAGTTTTCTGAAAACCTATCTAGTTCCTGCTGATTGTCTGCTGTGCAAGAAAAAATGATTAATATGCAAAAGACAATGAGGCAGTAAGATCCTCTGACCATGCTGCTTAATTCTTGAAACACTGGCTTCTTCAAACACTACATGGGTCATTCTATTCTTTTGTTTGGTGAGGTGGATAAAGCGTGGAATGAATTCCTCTCAGTTTCTGTACACAACAGGTGAATGGAAAGTCCTTTAAATCTTTAGATACCTAATCTGACACATCCAGAATGGGCTTATTTGTCAGCGAGCACTGAACATCTGCATTCAGGCATTTTCTGCTGTTATTCAAACTTCTGCGGATGAACTTGCAGTTATTAATTTGTAAAATAATCCACTTACAACATTGTCTGTCATGCTGTGTAAAATAGCTAAATGGTGCTTTTTATAGACAGGGCTAAATGCCCAGAATGGTCAACACAGGAACAATCCACTGAATAGCAAAGAGAGAAGTAGCAAAATCTAAATGAGTGAGAAAAAATTTTATGTAGAAGTTTCTGCCTCGAGTCTCTAAGGTAACTATAAAGGCTGTACTAGGGAATTCCTCACAAGAGGGACTCTACAGAGCGAGGTGGGATGTTTCTTTCTATGACTTGTTTGAATGTGAAATGCCCAGCACAGCAGGGCAGTCACTGATTCCTTGGCTTCAATGACTCACATTCTGAGAATTAATTGCAAGAATTTTTCATGACATAAACGAGGTAACAAATGCATGTGGAAAAAAAAAAAATCATTAGCCATTTGTAGAGATTTCCACTGCGGAAAAAAAAAAGTTCAGGTTTATTGAGTAAAAAAAAAAAATAATATATATCATCTACTTTACTTTAGAAGCTAGTCTTGTATTGTCCATTCTTCTGGCAGCATAGAAGTTTAAAAGAATCAGAATTAAAAATTAGAGAGTAACTGCACCTTATTGCTTGTAACGGTCAATGATTCCATTAAAAAAGGAACTAGATACTTGGGATACATTTTTATATTCAGCAGTACAGTGTTGTTAAAACATAAATATGATTCCCCAATACAAATAATTCCTTACAATTTTCAACCTGTGGTATATGAACATTCCATTTTTTGCTGACATGTATTTCGGCTCATGATTCATAGTATGTTGTTGTTAACATAAATAGTAACAAAAGAAGCCTGGAAATTTGTAAAAACAGTTTACTCTATGAAGGTTGACTATATCTCACATCTTCAAGTAAAGAATGAATTCTGCTTTTTGGTTATGATTAACTCAAAAGAAGAAAGAGTAAATAGTTTGAAATCACACAACTAAATTCTGGATGACCTATTCAGAAAACATTAATATTCTGCTATCACATAAGTGCTCAACAAAGCTGTATTTAGAATCTAAGATAAAGCTCAAAAAAAAAAAAAAAAGAAAATTTTACAAGAAACTACTAATTTAGTCTGCTTACATTCAATGTATGGCTCTGAGGTATAAGCTCACCTTTTATATATATACACTTTCCAGCTAATCAGAATCCCATCACAGATCTCTCCTTGCCCCTTTAGAAATGCACTTCACTGTCCGAAGGACAGTTTCCTTCAGTCTAGGGAACAGTACTTTATGCAGAAGGTGCAGATGTGAAGCAAAGACCAAAAGTTTACTTCATTAGATCTCCTGGCTCTTTCGGAAACTTTGTGTTGTCTGAAAGTCCTTCCATGCTCTTTAGCAAAAAGTCTCAAGTGTTTTCTTGATCACAACAGGTGCTCAGAAACCATCATGACGAGTGCAGACAACATAATGAATGAGATTGCATGATAGTGGCATCTGCCCCATTGAAGAACCTGCCAGTGTTTCCACAGGCATTCTATGGTGCCTCCCCTGATGCACTGACTTGACACTAGAAAGCACTCCAGGGCATCGAAGTCGCCCTAGCATATGCAACGAGTACTGAGCACAACCTAAGAAACTGAGACAAAATGTTCACTCAGCACTGCTGTGGTGTAAGCTGTCGGAGCCCATGGTGAAATTTATTTTGCTGAAACATGATCTGTGATCATACTTCCAAAAATATAAAAGCAGTATACACCCACGATGCCAAACTGGAATATGTTGTAAAAAGGTATGACTTTTAAAACATGTATTTCTTTACTCTCATCTAACAGTGGGTTTACTAAACCAATTTAAATGAGGAATTTTGATTTTTTTCTTCAGTCCCACAGAAGTAATCCAAAAGAAGTCATTGCAAACAGCTTTGTTAATTATTGACCACAATGTAGCACTTAAATGCGTTGAAGTCTAGAATGAAGCAGTTAAGCATCCCCTGTACTGTGTTGCATTGGAAGGAGTAATAATTTAGTAAAACTGAACTACACCACAAATAAACATAGCTTGGAGATTTTAGTGAGAGGTTTGCTTAAGTAAATATTTGAAGGGCAGATTTCTATGGCATTTTGATTTAGAAAGCAGTTTGATTCCTGTCTATGATACCCAAAGGAAATATAAGGTGGATGTATAAAAAATTTAAAAATAATATTTATTGATACATTTCTTAATTATTTTTATAATTGTATTTTTATAGTTTTTTATAAATATATTGCTGCCTCCTTGACGTGAATGTGAAAGCAGATATAATCAGGGTGGTTGCACACTGGTAACAGAACCTGAAGTGAAATCATGATCTCCTCCAGGTCAGTCCAGTGCTCTAACAAAAAGGCTCAGCAGAGTGGACCTCGTGTTACAATTTATATTTCCTCTACTCAGTTCCCGTCTCTTTCATTACTTTACTAGTGTTGGTAGCAGAGTGATTTGGCATGTGTGTCAGCAAAGAAAAAAACAGGAAGGGAAGATTACCTGTGATTCGGGAAAAAACCCAAATCTTAAGTTTCCTTTCCTGAAAGTTGGTGCGTAAAAGTTCTATCGAACCTAGAGCAAGTTGCAAGATAAGGAACGTTTTGATAACATTTTAATGTAAAGAGTTGTTAAGTTTGTCATTTGCTCTAGCTCATAGTCATTGCAATGGTAAGCTTCGCAGTTGTCGTGTCTTCTGTGATGTGTATCTGTACTACTGCAAAGCCATAATGGTCTGCAAAATAAAAAAATAATAAGCTAATTTTAAAGTAAATATTTCATATTATTTTTATAAATCAGTCTTTTAAAACCAAAATTTTATCTGAGCTGTGCTTGCTTAATTTGCAAACACTTTTTGGGTATACTTTGAACAACATTAAACTGGATATGTAAGTCTTTGACTCAAAACTGGTAAGTACACATGTGAATGACAACAGGATTCTGACTTACCAGAGTAATCTGAGCAATCTACTTCACAGTCACATAACTTCACAATATTCTTATAGGTTAGAAAATAACTGTTAAATCCATTTTACATGTTGGCAAGCTCAGGCGCAGGTTAGAGGTTGCTTTGTTCTCACAGTAAGAGTTTATTCAAGAATCAACCCCTATTCCTTGTCTTAAACTCTGATACTTCCATCCTAGCCCCTTTTGTTTGGTGAACACAGATCAATCACCGTTTCTTTCCCTTTTTGTCTTTCTCAGCCTTTCCCAAGTGTTAATACCAGAATGGGTGTATGCATGCATGTGCCAGCAACTTAAATGGGAAACAAAGCCTTCTTACAAAACTGCACACTGTCCCTAATTCAACATAGCACTTAAACAGACACTCAGATTTAATCAAGTGCTTGGACATACTTTGGGAAATTTTGGTGTCAATTGCTAAGCATACAAAATTCATATTGTGCAGTTAAGTGCCACTTTACTTTTCCAGTGAGCAATTTCTTTTTGAAGATGCTAATCTGATGCTGATGAGGACACCTGAACATGAACTTTTTGAGACTGGGCTGCAGTCTTATTTAGAAATTGGTTTGCAAAGTAATGAGAGATGCAGTTTGTGAGATTATAGGTTCCAAATACTCTTATTATTGCATGCTTTTGTTGATCTTCTAATTTCTCTGGGAATTTCTAGGCATTGTATAATTATGTGGTGGACTAAGCTTTTCTGACCACCTGGTGACCACCTAAGCTGCTTTCTCAGTTCCAGTCCTCAGCAGTGCAAGGGGAGAAAACACAGTGAAAAACTCCTGAGTTGAGATAATTATAGGGAGATCACTTACCAATCACCATCACGGGGAAAATAGACTCAAATTGAGGAAATCAATTTAATTTATTGCCAATTAAATGGAGTAGGGTAGTGAGAAATAAGAAAAATAATAAAAAAATTTCTCCCTAACCTTCTTCCTTCTTCCCAGGCTCAACTTGACTTCTGACTTCTCTGTCTCCTCCCCCGGTGTGGTGCAAGGGGATGGGGACAGGAAAATTCAGTCAGTTCATGATACATTTTCTGTGCCCCTTTTTCCTTATGTGCTTGCCTTGCTCCAGAGTGGTATCCCTCCCATGGGAGACAGTTCTTCACGAACTCCTCCCATGAGGTTCCTTCCTACAGGTTTCAGTTCTGCACAAACTGCTCCAGTGTGGGTCTTTTCCATGAGTTGCAGTGTTTCAGGAACAGACTGCTCCAGCATGGGCCCACTGTGGGGCTACAGATTCTGCCAGAAGATTTACCTGAGTGTGGGTTCCTCTCTCTCCATGGGGCCACAGGTCCTTCCTGAGAACTGTTCTGGTGTGGGATTCTCTCCATGGACTACATTTTCCTTTAAAATTTGTTATCCTCACTCCTCTCTCCGAGTTGCTGTTGCACAGCAGTTTTCACCCTTACTTAAGTACATTATCACAGAGGTGCTACCAATATTACTGATGGGCTCAGGTTTAGCCAGCGGCAGGTCCATCTTGGAGCTGTCTGGCATTGGCTCCATCTGATGTGGACAGCTCCTAAACACTTGTCACAGAGGCCATCTCGGCAGTCCTCTAACTGCTAAAACCTTGCCACAGAAGTTTAGTACAAGAGTCAGAACTGGACCAAAAAGCATAAAATCACATGAGATTAAAAAAAAAAAAAAAAAAAAAGAGGAAAAGAAAAAAGAGGAAAAATAGAATANAAGAGGAAGAATTGTATAATTTTATACGTACAGATGAGTGGTGCATGAAGACTGTAAGACTGTAACTTATCCCAGGGTGCAAGGCAACTGCTTAAACACCCAACTAAAAATGCATTTTCTGAGTTCCACCACAATGCTTTAGTCATCTTTCTTCTCAGATGAAATGAAGACAGTAAGAGAATAATTTTGTTATGGGAAATATGAGCCACAGAAAAAGGAGTGTAACATATAACACAGGGAATCTTCGAAAAGGGTGTGAGTGCTTATGTGCACGAAGTGTATGTATAAATAGAGAATATTAATAAAAAACAAATAAACCAGATAGAACAGCTTCACTCTAAATTTTGTAGCTATTGCAAAACTTCTTACAAGGCTTTGTCTCTACAATCCTATAATATAATCTGAAATATCAGCACATTCTCCTAAGAAGATTTAGCTAGTATATCCAATTTGCATATCCTAGAAAAAAACACCATACACAGTGTGTTCTGCTAATACAATTATTGTTGAGTTATTAAAAGGAAGCTTTCAAAACTGTTAATGGAAGGGCATGAGAAAGAAGGCTAACAGAGTGCTTAAATTAGGTGTTTTAACAGAAAATGGAGTTTTATCCAGTTTATACCTTAAAACTGACTCTGGGAATAACGTACACTGAAACACAAGCGGATGACCAGTGGGAATACAGTCATATTTCATATGGGAAATGTCTGAGGGGAAAGCAAGCAGACATAAACATATCAGTCTAAAATAAATATCGTGTCTAATCAAAGATGGAATTCCATGGTGAGCCTGGACAGCCTTTGGTGAAATGCATTTTTATATGCAGAAATTTCAACAATTTTATGGAATAATTTTACCTCCTACCTGTCTGTGTTCTTACAAAGATCAAGACTGGTAGGATTGCTGGGAAACAAGGGAGAAAAGGTTGCATGTGGGAATTTTACTGGCTTTCAGGGGATGCAGGATAAAATCATGCACCTGAACTGGATTATATCACTAAATGATGCATATATATAGCTTCCTGTCCTAAAATCTGAATACTTCACATCCAGTTCTAGAGCTTAGGGTCAGAATTTACTTCCTCACAGTAAGGAAAGATTTATTTGCCTTGACATAATGTTGAACTGAAAAGCGTACCATGACAGGGGTCTCTGTGACATGCCCCTTTTTGTTGCTATGTCGTGTCCCATTGGGCAATGCAGTATTTGATAGGCTTTTCTTTGCAGTGGAAGGTGTGCTGCGTGTTGCAAAACTCATCTCTCCCTTCTGTGCAGGCAACTCGAACTTGGTTTCATTTCCTTGCACACTGTTTTTTTAAACAGTTAAATTAATCACACAATCTTGTTGCTTCATATTAGGAGCTGGCATAAATTATGCCCAGTTGGCTTATCAATATTTTTTAAATCTATCCTTAATTTTCCTGGTCTAGGCTGTAGGCAAACTTTCAACGAACAAGAACTTCTTGTTGTGTCATGCCTTCTCCCAGCCCACGTGGAAAGATGCAATTTTGAAGGAAATATGGTATTATAGGGGCAATTTGTTTAACTGTAACTTTGACCCAAATGTTGATGGAAACTCTTCCAAACCCAGGCAAAAGCCTGACTGAGTGCATATGTTGCTGATAAGTTTTTGCTGGATATGTCAGATCATAGTTGATATGTCTGTATGTTGACAGTAGTAACAATTTGAAAACAGCCAAACTTTTGCTTTTCTTTAATAAAAATACAGTCTTGAAACTGAAGAATATTTAATATTTTCTTAAGTGGAAAGAAATAAGTTTGATTCTTTTTACTCTCTTTACTCATATTCTTTTGCTTGTAAATAATATGAAAGTTGAGTGAATTTTAAATGAAGGGGGCAAGTACTTTGATCTATCTGTCCAAATGAGGAAATTTGTGTGGTTATCAACTATGCCCTGTAAAGGAAATCTGTAAACCTATCAGAAGGCAGGAACCAAACTGGATGTTAAACTGGATGATATATCGACTGAACTTTACGAAACAAATTCTTTCTTATGTCACATAGGTTGGGACTATTGAAACTGAATATATATATATTTTTTTTAATTTGGAGCTTCGTCCTATCTTCTAGTGAGCTGGGACAACTGATAAGTAAATGAGTCCTGAAAACAAGCCATTATTTATTTATTCTACTACATTTTTCTGTTTTTTAATTGTTCACTGGTAGTCATGATTTTATTTAATTACTCAAAAAATAATGCCTACAAATACTTCACCTACCAGTTTTTTTCTTTTATTATAACGTCTGATAGTCCATATTTATGTTTATTTTTTGTGTAAATACTCCAGAAACTGCCTTACAGATTATTTATCCTAGTTACCAGTGGAGAAGAAAACTATTCCCAACTGAATCACATTTAATTTATTCTGATTACCCCTGATCTAGGGAGATGGTCATAAGCTCTTTTTTGGTGTTTTATAGGTGACTGTTAAAATCAGCTATTTGCTTTGTAAATAGCTATATTCTTCATAATTTGCTGATTTTAACGTTCCCTCAGCAACCTTTATTTGAAACATATCAGCAAGTAATCCAGCCAGCACACTTTTCTGCTAGGAAAATCGCATAGGGGAAACAGAAAAATGTTACAAACATTTGATTAAAAATGTGACTGCCATTTTATTTCTGTGAAGGCCATGCTTTGCTTTTTTCCAGGGCAAGGAAAGTAATTTGGCTTGGCTCTGCAAGCACGAGGTACAGCAATACACTAAGGTAATGATTGCTAATATAGGAGTTGAGCTTTCCTTTTGGATGTACTTTTGTGCATGGAGGGAAAACCCTAACTTCAGAAGAAAGGCATTTCAAAATGATGGTGTCATTGACACTGGGCTTGAGCAAGCAATCCTAATACCTACACATACATAAGAAAAAAATGGAGTGACTTTTCAGTGAAGGATTTAGCAGAACTAAATCTTGTTCAATTTAGTTCAATTTGACATCTCTCAATGCCATCTCAGAATTTCCCCGGATGTGCACATCCTGTGTGGGTAACTGAATGTGGAATAAAGAGGGGAAAAAGCTGATCCATTAAGTAGCCTATGCACTGCAGTAGCTTCGTTAATCAGACCACATAAGCCATATCCCTTTGTGTAGTGATATACTAATTGCTCGTTACTATACTTGATCTGACTTCGGTCTATAATGTTGGGAGACTTTCGGATGCAAAAGGAGAATTGGATTTTCGGTTAGGGCCAAAACTACATTTTCAGTAGCCTGGGGGCTACTGGTGTCTGTGCCATAGTTGTGGTACCATTTTCACAGAATCATAGAATGATATGGGGTTGGGAGAGACCTCTGGAGATCATCTAGTCCAATCCTCTGCCAAAGCAGAGTCACTCAGAGCAGGTTACAGAGGAACTTGCCCTGGCAAGTTTTAAATGTCTCCAGAGACAGAGATTCCACCACATCTCTGGGCAACCTGTTCCAGGGCTCTGCCACCTTCAAAGGGAAGTTCATCCTCATGTTTAGAGAGAACTTCTTATGTACAAGTTTGTACCCATTTCCTCTTGTCCTCTCACTGAACACCAATACAAAAAACTGGCCCCTTCCTCTTGACATCTACCCTCTAAATATTTATACATGTTAGTCAGATCCACCCTCAGTCTTCTCTTTTCCAGACTAAAAAGATCCAAGTCCCTCAGCCTTTCCTCATAATACAGGTGCTCCAGGCCTCTGGTCATCTTTGTGTCCCTCTGCTGTATAGTCTGTACCCTCCCTGTCCTTCTTGAGCTGGAGAGCCAGGAACTGGACACAGTACTCCAGATGAGGCCTCATCTGGGTAGAGTGGAGGGGCAGGGTAATTTCCCTTGACCTGCTGGTCACATTCTTCTTGATGCACCCCAGGATGCCATTGGTCTTCTTGGCCAAAAGGGCACGTTGCTGCCTCACAATCATCCTGTTGTCCGCCAGGACTCCGAGGTCTTTGTCCTCAGAGCTGCCCTCCAGCATGTCAGCCCCCAACCTGTAGTGGTGCCAGGGGTTATTCCTCCCCAGGTTCAGGACCCTATACTTGTCCTTGTTGAATTTTATCAGGTTCCTCTCTAATCAGCTTGCCAGCCTGTTTAAGTCTCACTGGGTGGTGGCATAGCCTTCTGATGTGTCAGCCACCCTGCCCAGTTTTGTGTCTTCGGCAAACTTGCTGAGGATACATTCCATACCTTCACCCAGGTCATTGAGGAAAATGTTGAAGAGGACTGGACCGAAAACTCATCCTTGGGGAACCCTGGGGAATCCAGCTAGATTCTGTGCCACTGTGCCACTTTGAGCTCTGTCTTTCAGTCAGAGTTCAATCAACATCACTGTCCATTCATCTAATCCACACTTCTTAAGCTTATCTATGAGGATACTGTGGGAGACCATGTCAAAAACCTTGCTGACGTCAAGGTAGACAACAACCGCCCTCTCCTCATCTGAACATCCAGTTGTGCTATTGTAGAAGGTCATCAGGCTAGTCAGGCATGACTTCCCCTTGGAGAATCCATGTTGACTACTTTTGATAAATTTCTTTTCCTCCAGATGCCTTGAGATGATGCCCAGAACAAACCGTTCCANACAAACCGTTCCATCATCTTTCCAGAGATGGAGTTGAGGCTGATGGTCTGTAGTTTCCCAGGTCCTCCTTCTTGCCCTTTTTGAAGACTGGAATGGCACTGGCTTTCCTCCAGTCCTTGGGCACCTTGTCTGTTCTCCAGGACCTTTTAATGATGATGGAAAGTGGCCCAGCAATGACTTGTGCCAGCTCCCCCAGCACTTGTGGGTGCATCTCATCAGAACCTATGGACATGCAGATATCCAGCGTACTTAACTGTTCCCTAAC
>VXBW01000253.1:0-88624 GCA_013400375.1 Thinocorus orbignyianus
TATGATTCTATGATTCTATTCCAAGTGAATCATCTGCACGGAGGAGCAAATGTAATCGTTGCATGAAGAGAGGATTAGTGTCTTTCCTCTGTAATATATCACATTCAACCTATTGTAAAAGCAGCAGATTTCCCAACACAGAAGACCTACTCTACAATTCAAAAAGACCACATGGAAAAAACAGAACCTAAACATTACATAATAAAATATCACATTAACAAGTTTCCTTATTTTCATATGATGCACAACGGAACTTGGTGTTTTTGCAGAAACTTCAGAAACTACAATGGTAATGCGACATTTATTGTAACATTTCAACCAGTCTTAATACACAAACTGTAACAGGAATCATATTCTACAGAATTAAGCATTCAGAAGTAAGTACGTTCCAGAATCATAATAGTATAAATAAAATAACAACTGAAGACAAATGCCCTCAGAAATAAAATTAGTTTGTTGGATTTATTGCTCCTACTAGATCTGTACCATGGTTTTTAGTCCATATTGCCTCTATCACAAGCTGATCATCTACAGCAAAGCTATTGTGCAAAAAATTTTCTGTAAAGGAACAAATGTTGTTAGTTCAAGGGAATACTGTCTACTCAAAACTTCCTGCAACTTGTCATTTTTGTAGGAAAGTATTGTTTCAGATGATTTAGAGGATTTCAGAATGATTTTTTCTTTTTTAAAATATTTTTAATTTAAAGTATGAATATTGAAAGGGAGAATGTCAGAAAGCTAAGTTAAGCATAGATTTTTGAGGAGTATTCATAGGTAGTAAGTAAAGTCCATGCTATATTCTACAGATTCGGATTAGGCAGAACCCCCAAGATCAGATAAGAGCGCGTTTGTTCTATTTTGTGTGTTGCTTTCTCTCACAGCCTATCATGAATTAAGGCATGAAGTAGAACATGCTTTTTTCAGATAAAGTTCCTATTGGCTTCCTAGACAGGAAGAAGAGAGTGGAAACTAATATTCTTTTGAAGTAAAACTTCCAATGATTGTGTTTGTTTAGTGACATGTTGTCACAAAACGATCCTGTTTGCTATTGATAGCTTGTCAGACTAAACTGGTCTTTTTCACTTCAAAGAGATTTTTATTAACTCTTAGTTCAGAGCCCATGGAGGTATGTTTTATCAAGTGCTCTATTGGCACTGTGGATTTTCTAAGAAACCCATTTGACTCTTTGAGTCAATTATTGTGTTAAAGCTGCTTTTTATGGTTTTCAGAACATGAATGTTACAGAGAAGAAGTAATCTTGCAATTTTCTGGCATGCTCAAGGATTTTATGTTGTTACCTACGTTATTGTTCACAGAATTGTGGAGCACTTCAGGCAGGAAGGCACCTTGGGAGATCATCTACTTTACTCTTCTTTGAAACAGGGTCACCTAGTCCTGGTTGCCCAGGACCTAGTCCAGTTAGGTTTTGAGCATCTCCAAGGATGAAGGTTCCACAGCCTCTCTGGGCAATCTACGCCAGTGTTTTACTGCCTTCACAATAAAAGAGCTTTTTCTTACATTTAAATGGAATTTCTTGTACCAATTTGTACCTGATGCATCTTGTCCTGTCACTGGCCATTAGTGAGGAAAGCCTAGGGCTCCATCCTCTTCACTCTCCCTGTCGGATTTTTCTAAACATTGTTAAGATCCCTCTGATCTTTTTCTTCTGCAGGCTGAGCAGTCGTAACTTGTGTCAGGTGCTTCAGTCTCTAAATCATCTTAGTAGCCGTTTGCTGTAGTTGCCTTTGCCTGGGTTTCTGTGTCTTTTTTGTACTGAGGAGCCTAGAACTGTACACAAGCCAGAGCTTAGGTTTTAGGTTTAGGTTCCTGAACTTTTTGAAGTCAAAGGGAATTCAGCAATTTACTTCAATGGATCCAAAATTTCACTCACAGTATTTATAGCTTTGTAAAACTTGAAACATAACCTGCCTTTGAATCAAGTGTAGAAATTTCTTTGAAATTAGTTCTGAAGTTTTAGAGAGGAAAAATAATATGTATTAGAATTTTAATTTAAAAAAATGCAAGAACTGAAAAAGTAGAGCATTCATAATTTTTTCTACAAACTCTTGTCAGATTCTATGAAAAAATGGGGCATGACCTTTATGTAAATTCATTTTCATTTTTTGTTTGACAGCAGATCTTTATACTGGGTCAATGTTAACCCATGCATGTGACTCCATTCATGCAAATTCTGTGCGTAGGATCCCCTTCTGACCAAGCACGTGTATTTTGCATGGAGCGGGCAAGAAGTTGACCAAAAGAGATGATGTCTCTGAAAGTGAAGTTTCTCCTGGGAGTGGCTTAGCACTCACAAGCATTTTATTTAGTGAGACTTTTGCAATCAGAAGAGTACATTCAGATGACAGAATGATACGCACACATTAAAGATTACAAATAAATTTAAGCACTAGAACAGTTGTTTTAAGAATGAGGAAATTTGTCATTTTAGGGCAATTTTTAAATGTGCATCTACGCTTAAACTATCTGGTTGGAAATGAAGAGATTGCAGTAAATCATGTCCAACAGATGTGATAGGGAGTCAGATGAGATGTGAATGTCTTCACTGCTTCAGTATAATGAAGATCAGTGTGATAGACAGTGGAAGATTAAGCCAATTGGTGGAACACCTAATTAAGGGAGACACAATTTTCTCACTGTTTTGCAATGACGGTTGACAGAGCCAAAGACAGTTGCAGGAGAAAACTCATTTGGTTAATACTCAAGCTACTACGTTTCCACAAAAAGAAAGAAAACCATTTTCTAAATATATACTTCACCAGTCACATTTGCTGAACTAGAAGACATGCTTCTACAAACCCTTAGAAAAAGGATTAGTTTTGTTCCACATGAAGTAGTGATTTCAGCTGAAAAGACAGAAATGATTAAGCTTGAGCAACTAGGATCTTCATCCAGTCTGTTTAATAGAAACTGAAAAGGAACACATCCTAATGTTAATATTTGCAAATATCTTAATTGGAGAAAGTTTTATTTACTGTTGGCAAGAGTTCAGTTAGGGTATGGGTTTTGTGTTTTTTTTAAACTTCAGTTCTGCAATACATATTTAGAAGCAGTTTGTTAATATATACTTTGCTTGTTCAAATAATGCTTGCTTTACCCCATATTAGTGCTTGCCTGATCAACCCGGGGAATTTTTTTCACCCTGCACTCCAATATCGTAAAAGCTATTAGCAGTAGTGTGACTTTCTAATCAACTTTTCTTTAGAAAGCAACAGCTTCTCCTTTGTTGCCTTACATGGAGGAACTAAGCAAGGAAAGCAAAGAGCCTTTTAGCCTGGAGCAGTGTGGCATGTACCATCTCATGTCTGCATGGACTTCCTTGGTGTGAATCTCAACTATGTCTGGTCAATCAGTCTCAAACCCCCGCTGAAGATCCTGCTTGGAAAATCAGATTTCTTAGTTATGGGGTATCTTCTGGAAGTGGCTCCAGACCTTTTCCAGAGTCTCTCAGAATTTCTCATCATGGTTCAGCACACACCATTCTGGAGTATGTATTCCCAGCCTTTCTTGTTCTTTATAAAACAATACTAAACATCTAGATGTAATTACATACTTTAGTTTTATTTAGGGTTTTTGAGTTTCTTAATGTGCAAATGGATTCTAATGTATATACAACTGCTGTAGTTTTTATTCTATGTAGTAATCCTACTCTGAAGTAAAAACTTTTCTTTCTTTTTATTAGTAAGAATTTATATTCTCTGGGTGGAAAGCTTAAGAAAGATATTATTTCTCATAAACTTGATTTTACATTATGCCAAATTATATTAATCAACCTGCAGATATTCTCAGCATGTGGAAAAGTAATTAAAATAGGTATGTACCTTGTGATAGGAAGTTTATTCATAGATTTTGATTTAGCAACTTTGCCAGTAGTCAATGGAGCAGAACATCAGTATGATGCTGAAGAAGAAAATGTTATGTGAAGAAATGCATCCCCCTCTATTAGAAATGGAAAACAAGTAAGACTGAAGACAGAAAACATGGATTTGTGTCTGGACCTAATTTGTCTCCCTAAGCCCATTTCCAAAACCAGTCTCCCCCCAACTTGCCAGTGCTAAGGATTGTTTAACCAGTACATGTTAAAAGACTCAGACCATTTAAATTAGTTAGCATTACAATTTTTTGGCAGAATTCTTCTTGAATTCCGCTGTCTATTTTTCCTCCCTTAAAATTTCTAATGGAAAACAGGATCTTATCTAGATAAAATTAAAGCAAAACAGACTTACCATGTATAATGCCCTATATGTGCTAAGGAAATGGAGAAGGCTCATCTGTAACTTGTGGAAAATGATATAGTGCAGTTACTCATGAAGAAAATAACCAAAGCTCCACAAAACTGAATATTTTAAGTGTAATCAGACTTTTCATTGTAAGCTACGGTGGTGAACATGTAACAAAGGAGCTCTGCTGCTACCTCTGCATTCTGTAGATGGAGTTGGAAAAGTCTCTCCCTCTCCCGAGGCCCCGTTTCACTGGCTACTTTCCCAAGGACTCACTGACCTTGGAGGGAGCATGATGCAATATTTCTGTCACTGCAAAGGAATGGGACATCAGGTTGTTGGAGCCACACGCATATGGTTTATTTTACTGTTGACATCTGAAGTAGCTAAGAGCCTAACTCTGAAGATCAAACCTAAAACTCTGATTTAGAGAGATTGAAATGCAGACCTAACGCATACTCTAATGCTCTCTGTCTGAAAATCAGCAGCTTCAGATGATTCTGTCAGGGGTGACAAAGTGGCATTCACAGAGAAAATGGGTGCTGTAATGGTGATGCAACAGGAAGCATCAGAGATGCAAGTTCCATTTTGTGCACCAGCAACAGGCGGAACACTGGTGGGTAGGTGACTTTTGCCTGATTGTGTTAGCAGTGAAGAAAACCAAGAGGATGTTTGGACCACAGATCATAACAACCTTCCTTTCTATGTATTTCTTGGAATTGTCAGATGCCACGATCTTTTGCAAACTGCGGATAATAGGCAGTTGGTTTTGCCTGCATCCCAAGTTTTTGGAAATTTGAGTATGGACAACCCGTATAAGAAGCAAGAAAATAACAAAGCTTAGTTGTTATAGTGGTATGACCAGATTTGCCTCCTCTTCCACTGCGTCTTGAATTGTAAGAGAGAAATCCATAGAAGCCCTGAGATGATAAGAACATTTTCTTCAACCTTGTTTTCTTGCTTCGTTTACAAATGCATGGCATCTCTGCCTTGTCTGTCCCGTTTGATTTCGTTAAGGGTTTTCACAATCATGGGCTGCTTCCTGTGTGTCCCACTGCTTGGCCTTTCAGAAATCCAATAATAGCTCATATTTTTTCTTTCTACACAGAAAGTTAAATAGCTGCATCTTTTTTCTTTTTTTTCTTTTTTTTTTTTTTGTGTTGACAACTTATTGATCAAGAAAATGTCAAAACAGAGAGAAAGATATGACATTTTAGTACAACAAAATTCAATAATCCTTTTTGTGATACTTCCTTGAGCTGGGGAATGCTAATTTGGAATGAAGGTGGAGGACAGAAACTAAGATATGGCAGTGGAGTATAACAAATCTGCAGGAAGGGCTTAGTTTTACTGGAATTCATTTATTATTTTAGATCTGCGGTCATTCTAAGCAAAGTCACTTAAGGAATAAAATTGACACCAACACCATAGCTGCTTATTATGAATTAGAAAATTAGTCTGACCTGAGACACATTTGTCTGAGACTGGCAATCCTGAAAGCAGCAGTTCTGTATGGCCTTTTAAAAATTATTTCCTTTTTAATGGCAGACAAATTTAAACCACCTTTGAATTCAACTTCTCAGTCCAGTTTAACATAGCAAGCATGTGACTGAATTATCAGCTGCCCTGTTGTTTAGTGAGATTCTGTGATGTGAAGACAAAAGGAGAACCTGGGTGCAGATCTACCCAGGCATGTGCAGAGCTGGCCGAGACAGAGCCCTGCAGTCTCTGGCTACTGCTGGCTCAGGGACTCTGTGGATAGTTAAGCACGTCCCTCCTTGACCTTCTTAAAGTTGGAGTTGTCCACTTAGTTCTACCAGGGGCCTCCAGGCTCTGTTCCAATGTAGAAAAGACCTTCCCAGGTTTTTTCCCATTGCCTTGTTTTAAACTAGGTGCTCTCAGCTTAGGTGGTTCTATAGAAAACTGTGGCAAACTGGTACATTATTCTCTGCAAAGCTTTTTTAAAAAAAATCTCCACAATTGCAAATTGCAGGGACTGCTTGCTCATTTTTGATTTCTTCATTCCCACTGGCAATACTGCATTTATTAGGTTAAATGAAAAGCCTCCTTCTTTTTATTTTTGGTGTCTTATTTTTTCCAAGTTATTTGCATAACGGGGAATATGATTTCTTTCAAACCTGGAGCAACACATTTGTTTGTTTACATATATTGTTATGACTGAATATAAATGCATATTAATTAATTTAACTGCATTTAAATCCTGTGTTCCCATTGAAATATTTGTTGTGTGCTCTTACAAAAATGTTACAATGGAAAACCTTTGATTTCACATTCCATCCACCAAAGCTCCTCTTCCTTTAACATCCTGTCCGTTTCACTGCTCCAGCATCTCCTCCTGTCTCAAAAAGGTAAGATATAAAGTTCAAATCCATCTTGAATATATCAACTCTGAGATATGTTTTCTCCTATTCCATTCCTTTTTTTCTCTTTTCTGAGTTTTACATTTTTAAATGTGTAGCTCATCACCAAGATTTGAATACTGCCATCGAGGACATTTTTTCTGCAGATAAACATGGGCACTTGTCATGTCCAGGTATTTCAATATAAAAGTATATCACTTTCTTAAAATCATGTTACTCAGATTTATTATTTTTTTTTAATATTTTAATTTGGAAAGGTAGAATCATTAAACTAATTTCCTTGAAAGGGAAAGGGAAGTGGTGGGGCTCTATCAGCAATGGGGTAGCCAGCAGGTTGGGAGATTGATCATTCCCCTGTGTTCAACATGTGATATGGCAATATTATGCTTTTGGGCTCCCTTGAAAAAGAAACATAGTGACTACTGGAGCAAGTCCAATGGAGAGCTGCCGAGATGGTTGGAAGCTGGAGTACTTGATGTGCAAGGAGAGGCTGAGGGAGCTGGGTTTGTTCAGCTGTGAGGTGAGAAGGTAAAAGGGAGACCTTGTTGCTTCCTATGATAGGACGTAGGGGAGGTGGACCCAGGCTTCTCGGAAGAGCATGGCTACAGGACAGGAGGCAATAGCCACAAGTTGCAGCAAGGGAAATTCTGACCACATATTAGAAAAAAAAAAATTCACCATGAGTGTGGTGGAACACTGACGCAGAGTGACTGAGAAATGTTCATCGCTGCAGATGCTCAAAACTCAGTGAGGCAAGGTCTTATGCTCTCTGAGCTAGCTGACCCTTCTCTGACTTGGCTTTCTACCAGATGACCTGCAGGGTCCTTTCCAATGCTAGCAGTGCTGTAAGTCTGTGGACTGATTTACCCAAGGCTAAGTTAAACCTCTGAGCTTCTTTTTAATGGTTTATCTGCCCTATCTTTATTTGTTGTTGGGTTGGGGTTTTTTTGTTTTTAAAGTCGAGTCAAAATAACATACCTAAAATTTATACACAACTCTTGTGCTTTTTTCCAGACTGAAATTTAAGGTTCTTGTCTCCATTGTTAAATGTCTCCGAGGTATTATCCTGTTTATATCATTGTCTCTGTCAAGAATTAATATGGTCCAGTTCTCTCTGAGTTAATCCACTAGATTTATGCCACATAAAGTACAACTGAAAAAATTAAAATACCTCTGTTTAAAGGAGCCAAGAGCTGTTTCTTTTATTTTGGAGAAAGCCTTTGATCTAATGAACTGAACTCTGTGAAAGAATTTGCACAGGGCAAAAGCTTCCAAGCATGTGTAGAATAGTTTTCTTTTATTGCAGATGAACAAGTCACCGTGAAGAAATGGCAACAGAGAGACCCTCAGAGCCTGGTTTTGCCACTGGTGTTAACAACACAAGGCGTCAACTATGGTAGTAATGGAACAAGAGTATTTTCTATATGAATATCACAATATATGTCCCTGAGCTGTAAACAACCTTTCCTAAAAATCAAGAAAATCTATCAGATGTTAGTAAAGTATAAGATTCATTGTGATAAATTCACGATGTTGCGTATGGTGACAAAATACCGTAGACCATATTATACAGATGGAAATTACAGCTGAGTGGCAGAAGGGAGTAAAAGACTTGGGGATTAGGGTGAATAAGGAAGAAAATAAAAATTACTAATTGCTTGTGCAGCAAAAATAAATTCTTCAGATTCTGCCTGGCTTCCTGGAAGTACTGCAGTAAAGAATATAGACTAAGGGAGAGCAGCTTGAGAGTGTGTGTTTCAGACACACATATCTTAGCAACCATGATTTTTAGGGGAGAAACATTAGGCTGGAACAAAGGACCAGTGAGTTTTGAGTACTCAAAACGCCAGACCATAGCAGCAAACTTTGTGAAAGACTGAATCAATTAAAAAAAAAATAAATACATTTTGTTATAATTTCGTCTTCCAAAACATGCTGCTGAAGGTAGGATGGGCAAACCTAGTATTAACAGCTGGGGAAATGCATCCAGAGTCATATTTCAAGGGACGCAAATTTCCTCCCTTGCATGTTAAGCTTGCTGGGTTGCTAGGACCTAGGAAGACATTTAGCCCCTCTGAGTATGTTCTAGTATTGCTTATCTAACAAACACTAGAAAGAGCTGTCTATCCAAATTAAAGGGAAAATTTGTGAGGTAGCTAGATATAAAAGTAAGAATAATAAGACTCAAAATGATTGTTATAAAATTGCTGTTTATAGTGCAATAAAGCTTGCATATAAATGTAATTGTTTTATATAAGGAAACTAGTTTTGCTTTGTTTTCTTGAAGATGATTACATTAAAATTATTTTATGTGAAAAAAAAGAGCAGGGGAATGATCGATCAATCATGCAGTTAGAGGGGGGAAGGTAGCCCTAATGTTCAAATGATAGCTGGGATTTCAGCAGACCTCTCTATAAGTTTGGTATATTGAAAAATCCTGCTGGGTTCCCTGTAGTACTACAAATCATAATCAGAAAGCTCACATATATATATTTTTATATACATATATATATATATACATGGGTCATTCTAGCAAGCAAAACTAAATTACTGAATTTCATTGGAGAGTGCAGCACTCTTCCAATGGTCGAGCCTTGAAAATAATTTCACCAACTCATTTTTAAACCAGACAGTGTCTTAAGTGATTTAATGTCCAGCTTTCCTGCTGCTGTTAAATGTGATAATGGGATTTCAAATAGAAGTTAATTACTCAGCATCTAAAATATATGCAAGCAAAGTGTTTTAGCAAGCTGCATTTAGTGGTCAGTCCAACATCTACCGTATACACAGGTAGCCAGGTGCAGAATTTTTCAATAACATCTTATTTCTTTGCAATAGATTGTGGAGAGAAGAGAGGGCAGCTGAGTAAGACATTATTGGCTATTTCAGATCAGTTCAGGATTTGGTTTCTTGAACCTCATAAAGGTACTTCTTCTAGTCTTTTGAAAGTTTCCCCCTCATAAATTCCAGGATATTAACTTCCTTGTCAGGGGATTTATTGAAACCATTATGACATGTGGCTGCTTACAAACCTTTCATAAAGAAATGTATCTTTTTATGCTATAGTGTGGCTCTTCCAACTCTGCTTTTGCGGTGGGAGAATAATTCAGGACAGATAATCTGGCAGATCTCAGGAAGGAGGTCGGTGTCTGGATAGCATTACATTTTGGATGCTTTTCTGTCCCAATACTTTTGCTCTTTTTCAGATATGATCATAAGACCCCAGTACATAAAAATTCTTTGTAAATGCTTGCATTTAAAAAGGAATATCTCCAGGACACGTCTCTTCATTAGGTGGTTTGCTGCGAAAGAGAGTTCATGATCCTACCTGATCATGAATTACTACCTGATCCAAAAGGTCCCTTCCAACTTGTGCAATTCTATGATTCTATAAGTTACCGAAGAAGGCAACAGCTCACTGAAGATTTTTAGTGATGATCAGTTTTAACCAGATTTTGGAAGAGAAATACACTGTTTGTCAATCTGCTTAGAGTGGATGTTTGTGGGATTCAGTTTCTGTTTACACAAGTAAACACTGTAAATCTTGTACATAAAGCCACAGAGAATGAGAAGTAAATACGTACATTATACTTCAAATTATTAAGTTGAAGGTTTCACATCACTTAGAAAATAATAATTTTATTTGACGGGCATATTACTGGAGGTATAAAGATTGTTTGATCCTACAGTTACTGCTTTGATCATTGATATATATGAATATTGAAAGCGTCTTTCAAGTGCTAATCTTTTTGCTTTTCTACAGAGAAATCTTACTCAAGGACATCTCAGGATGTAGTTAGGCTAAAATCTGGAGAAGGGATTTCCAGTTTCATAGGCAGACTTTTAAGAGTATATACTCTCAGTAGTATACATCTTCAGCTACTTCCTCAAGAAAAATCCCTCAGGAGCATTGGGGCTGGACCTACTTAGAATGGCTTGCAGAGAAATGATAAGTATCATGTAGCTGCTTTGGAATAAATTATTTCCCTCTACAATAGGTGAGGCAGCTCTATGCATTTGGAGCAGTGAGTTAGTCCTCCAGAGAAGGATTTCTATGTCTTTCTCTGTAATTTTCTGGCATTTATATATGGCCTGTTCCCTCCTTGTTTTCCTCAAAAGTCCTTCTGACCTGTGGCAGCTTTGCCTTTTTCCTGCATCTGTGCTAAGAGACACAAGCAATCTGAAGAGAGGAAGATTTATTCTGCTCTTTTAGACTTCTGGGGAGGCTGTAAATTATTTATCTTTCTAGCCAGGAAGGCCAGAAAAAAAGGGTCCCAAATGCTTTCAGGCCTCTGTGTGCAGCCAGCTGGGTGATACAGTCACTTTGGCAAGGAAAGGGTGGTAGGTGTAGGCAGTGGGAGAAGGGCAGCCATTTTGTTGAGTAGGTTGGGCTGTTTCACAGCCAGAGCCACAGCTGTTTTCAACAGGAGAGAGCTCTAAATGCATTAGTGAGCCATTTGGTTTGGGGAGAATAAAAGATGTGAAGAAACTGAAAGAGAAAAACCACACCCCCTTCTTTCACATTTGAACACGCTGAATTTTCAATATAATCCATTAACCTACACATAGCCTTTCATTAGAGCCCTTGGGAGACTGGAATATTTTTGGCAATGTACTGTTAAGAAAAATACAAGTAAAAAGCCCACATAACTCCCCCCTTCCCAGCAACTGAAAGGGTCACATGGAAATTCAAATCTCTTTTCTTGGTAAGAAGTGAAATTACATGCACATCAGATATGTTTCACTCCATATTGACATGATTTTTTGTGAAGAAATAAAAAATCACCCCTAATTTACCATAATTTGACTACTTAGTACTCAATATGTAAGGCATACGTAAAGTCTTTTAAACACATGTAATTACGAAAACAAATACTTATAGGTTGAGAGAAATAATGCAGCTTTAGTTTGAAAGGTAGTTGGAAAAATAGGCAGGATTAAACACTGTTGAACCAGTAAATTCTTCCTATTTATCACAGAACTGTTCCATTAGTTTCATTGAAACCATCTGTGGTGCAATACAAGAACTTGCTGGTCATTCTAGTTGACATGGTAGCATATTATTTTCCAGTTTCAGCCTTAGTTACTGCTATGATGCTCTACATCATTTGTCTTAATGTCTTTTTAAGGACCTTCAAGTTGCCAGTTTTATTACCTTAGCTACTATCTTCTTAACTCTTGGCTTGCATGACCATCAAGAGTGCTTGGAATTAACCATGTGATAAACAGTACCATCAAAATTGTTCCAAGTAATACTTTGAACAGTTTTTGAAATACAAAGCTCTAAAGTCTGTGATCAAAACCTCTTTGAGAGTGGGGAATAATCTTTCCTGCATTTTTGCTGGACTCTTTTTAATGTCAGCATTATCACATAGACCCTTTAAAATAATAAAAACAGATATTAAATATACCCATT
Organism: Thinocorus orbignyianus; assembly: GCA_013400375.1. Lineage (NCBI taxonomy): Eukaryota > Metazoa > Chordata > Aves > Ciconiiformes > Thinocoridae > Thinocorus > Thinocorus orbignyianus. Next base: position 12,036 of record VXBW01000253.1, read on the forward strand.
TTTGTGTATTTATCTAAAAAAAGAAGGAAGCATAATAATCCTGCTGGGCTTTTGTGTGTGCGTGCGTAAAATACCTTCCAGGTACCTGTTTGAAGGACTCACGGTTCACTCGGAGAAGGTACTGCGAATCTGTGGAGAAAGTAAGACTGGAAACATTTTCAATTTTATATGTAATATAAACCTGTGAGATTTTACCTCTGCTGAAATCATTCTGATTTCTCCTGTGGAACCTGAACTTTCATATGGTCAATACTTTTAAAATTTAATACTGACGTCTTGTATTGTTTAACATGTACGCTGTTTATGTTCAATATTTTGCCAACAAATTATGTTTGAGGACTAATCAGACATTGCAGAGGAGCTGTACAAATATAATAAAGGACATCTGAGTGACACTAGAACACTGGTACTGTAATTATGTTTTTAAAATATTGTATGGAAAGCTTTATTTTTGCTTGAAAGCCACCTCTTATTAACTAGATAAACATTTTCCACTGTGGCCATTAAAAGAATGACGCCTTTTAACTGTTTCGCCTCTGGAGTATGTTTCGGCTACATTTAAAGAAATCCACGGTGAAAATAAGCTGGGAGGAAGCCTCAGTGGGAAGTATACCCTATTTTTTTTCAGTTTGTTTTTTGTTTTAGCTAACAGATGCTATCAAATGTATTATGAGCAGCCATACCTTTTTGCAGCAATATTTTATCTTTCTTTCTAATAGCTATTTTTATAACTTCCAACAGTTCTTTGTGAGTTCAGAATTTCTAGTATCAGCTGCTGGGTAAGAAAGTTTCATTGATTTTCCACAAGGTGGCATGTAAGAATCAGTCTGCCTGTATTTTAATTAGTACAAGTCAGTTAATATACACTTTGTATACATCAAATGCATGTGAAAATGAAAAAGGAATATGTTCATAGGAGAGAGTATGATGTGACTGGTGATTTAAATACAGCATAACCAGTGATGCCCTATCACAAGCTAAATTATAGAGTTGACTACTATAGCATAATTTACAGAATAACTGATCAAAATAAAATCCAACCTAAGCACCTCACAGTATCATGAAATGAGATTAAAACCTGATGCACAGAATGAGAGTCTGTGGAATTGCCCAGGTGCTTTATGAGAAATTATTTATTCATTGTTCATAATTATTTATTCATGCTTATATTCTATTAAAGAAAAAGATCAGTATTAATGTGTGTCTCTTTAATGTAGATAAATAATTTTTCAAAACAGGCAGTTATTATTAAAAACTCTGCATACAGTCATTCAGTTTGTGAGTTCCTGAGCAGTTTCTGTTCCAGAGAACTTCCTACTCAAAACAAGAAATAGTTCTGACCTAAGCTGCCTTATAAGCACAAACTAGTCGTGATTTTTCAGATCTAATAAAGTTTAGCTAACAATTGGTTTCTTCCAGTGTTGCAGATCTCCACATTCTCTAAATGTCCTAATACTGCAGTAAATCAGAGAAATAAAATCTGTTAAACTATCACAAAAAAATTCCTACTACTGTATTTTTTTCCATCTTATTTGAAAGCTAAGTGAACAAGAGATATGTCAAACAGTGCTTATAACAGATTTGCAGCAAAAGAGACTTTTGGCATCCGAAAAACTGGGCACTGATCAGAACTGAGCAATCTCTTGCAATTTCACTGTGATTCATCCTGGGCTCTGTCATGATGACAAGAGTTACATGTTTGAACTGGTAAAGCTGTTACCATTATTCCAGAGACACAAAAACAGGAATAAATTGGATATTGTTGGTTAGGAAGGAGCAAAGCATTCGACGCCGTCTGGCATGACGTACTGGTTTAGAGACACTGTAACAGGTTGCCCAGAAAAGTTGTGGATGCCCCATCCCTGGAAGTGTTCAAGGCCAGGCTGGTTAGATCTTTGAGCAACCTGGTCTGGTGGGAGGTGTCTCTGCCCATGGCAGGGGGTTTGGAACTTGATGATCTTTAAGGTCCCTTCCAACTCTAACCATTCTGTGCTTCTATAATATTGGTTCTTGTGTTCAGCCATCTCCAAGAAAGCAGAGTTCCATCATGTGTAACAGTTACTTGCTATGAGAAATGCCATCACTTCTAACATCCCCCACCTCCCATCTTCTTCCCCTTGGCTTTTATTGCCGAGCATGACATGATATGATATGATATGATATGATATGATATGATATGATATGATATGATATGGTATGTGCAATATCCCCTTGGTCAGCTAAGGGCAGCTATCCAAGGGGTGCTCCGCCTCCATCTCTTGGTTTTCTTATGGTTCAGATTCAGTCATAGAGGTTCAAAGAACTCCTTATTCACCCTAGAAGGTTGATGACAAAGAATAACCTTCATATTTAGGCTTTTTCCTGAGATTCTTAACAACGCACCTGAAGATTATTTTTAAAGATTAAAACCTTCTGAATATTGCAGTAGTCTTGCAGATCAAGAAAACAGGAGATAAAGTCATTGTCAAAAGCTGTATCTCAGCTGAAAAATGTATGTATTTTTTAACGACTGTAATGCAAGTTACTGAATGATTTATTAACGTAGTTTATTGAACTATTAATTGCAATCTATGCAGTTTATGCAATAAACCTAGGTCAGTTTTTCAGTTTCCTTTAATCCTGTTTGAATATGGTTGAAAACTTCATTATTATAGATTTCACATGTACAAACATGTCCAAGAATAAAGAACAGGTTACAAATACTGAAGGCAAAAGCACCTCATCAATTTCATTTCAGCTTCGAAGCCCTGTTGGTCATATTGTATTAGTAGATTTGTTGGCAAGTAGTAAACAAACTCAGTCTCTTTTCTCTTCTGTGTTTTGGCCTCTACTCCAGCTTCCTATAAAATAAATCAATAAACCAAACAACAAAATCCAGGCTTTTTCTGCCCCTGTATTGCCGTTTGGCATGCAGTCGAAGCTAGAGAAGAAATTCTTAAGCCACATCTGCCACCCAGGAAAACATACCAGGATACTGTTATCTAAAGTAGCCTCACATCCGGCACAGCTCATAACCCTTTTTCTCCTCATTTTATCTTTTTGCATCTTTTGTATAAGGCAGAAGTTGTACTTTTCAGCCTGTTGAGACATTTGGGCATCCAGATCTGCACAGGGAAGACAACTGCCTTTAGAACTTGGCCCTCACAGTCTGTCTCTGGACCCAGGGTGACAGATAACTCGTTTCATCCATGGCAGTTGGAGGAAAGAATACATTCATGTTACGGAGAATGATCTCATTCTTCCCACAAATATGTAAATTTTGTGGCCAATGTTTTCATAATTACAATATGAACCAACCTTTGAGACATATATCATTTCTAAATTTCAGGCTCAAAGTAAACCATACAGTGATCAATACAATGAATAACAAACTATAGGCTCAAACGAATCATACCAAGAATGAAAATGACATTTTATCCAGACTTCCAATACCGTATACAAGACATCTGATTTTACAGTCACTCTGCAGTGGATCTCTGTCTCTTTGTACAAATGTGAAATACAATCTAGCAGTGCATAGCAATGTTCTCAAGTCCATATTGAAGACATATAATTGTTTGCCATCTGCTAGGAAAAGATCCATGAAAAAAATCTTGCCTTTTAAATTTCATTACTCAGAAAGATTATTTTCCCACACGTGGTGGAAGAGTAACATCATTTTAAGTGAACAGGGGACATCTATAATCATAACTATGCCAAACGTGGCTTAGCAAAATAAGTACAATGGATAAGAAGGAAGAAAATATGCAACATACCTTTGGCAACTAAATTCTAAATTCAGAGTCATAGGCAGCAGAGATAATTGTTTCTTTCTGGTTTGGAAGGGACCTTAAAGTTCGTCTAGTCCTAACCCCCTGCCATGGGCAGGGACACCTCTCACTAGACCAGATTGCTCAAAGACCCATCCAGTCTGGACTTGAAAATTTCCAGGAATAGGGCCTCCACAGCTCCTCTGCGCAACCTATTCCTGTGTCTCACCACCACCAGAGTGCAGAATATCTTCCTAATATCTAATCTAAAACTGTCCTCTTCCAGTTCGAAGCCATTAACTCTCGTCCTATCACTATACTCCCTGACAAGGAATCCTAGCTTTCCTGGAGGCCCCCTTTCAGGTACTGAAAGGCTGCTATAAGGCTTTCCTGGAGCCTTCTTGACTCCAGGCTGAACAATCCCAGCTCTCTCAGCCTGTCTTCACAGGAGAAGTGCCCCAGTCCTCCGATCATCTTTGTGGCCCTCCACTGGACCCGCTCCAACAGGTCCGTGTCCTTCCTGTGCTGAAGACTCCAAAGCTGGACACAGTACTCCAGGTGGGGTCTCACCAGAGCAGAGTAGAGGGATAGAATAACCTCCTGTGACCTGCTGGTCACGCTTTTGTTGATGCATCCTAGGATACGTTTGGCTTTCTGGGCTGCCAGTGCACACTGCCAGCTCATCCATGAGCACTCCCAAGTCCTTCTCCTCAGGGCTGCCCTTCAGCCATTCTCTGCCCAACTTGCATTTGTGCTTGAGATTGCCCAAACCTCTGGGCAGGACCCTACACTTGGCTTGGTTGAACTTCATGCCATTTGCACTAGCCCACCTCTCAAGTCTGTCCAGGTCCCTCTGGATGGCATCCCTTCCCTCCAGCATATCAACCGCACCATATAGCTTGGTTTCATCAGCAAACTTGCTGAGAGTTCACTCTATCCCAATGTCCCTGTCTCCAACAAAGATGTTAAAAAGCACTGTTCCCAGTATCGACCGCTGAGGAATGTCACTTGTTGCTGGTCTCCACATTAGCATTGTGTCTGAAACTGAGGAGAATGTTGAAATTGAATACCGAAACATTTAAATTGATCCTTGATGTGAGATTCATTGTCTCTGGAACTGATCATCACTGAAATGAATCCTTTGTCATCTAAAATTCTCAGAAAGCCACCAACTCTCTACTTGAGGCTCTAAAGGAAAGGACTTTCCAGGTTTGCTGTTGACATTTTCTCTACATTTCCATACAGCAAAAAATAACATTGGAAGTTCCCACGTGCTGCCATTTTAAGAAACTAACTTTTCAGGCAATGTGGAAGAGAAGACAGAATGTGATAGAGGGGTAAACAGGCAATTAAGTACTACAGTGAATTCAGGCATTGCACACAGATTTCTACATTCACATGCTTGTTTTACAGTTTTCTGTCTCTGTGGAAAAAGGAAAATTCTTCATTCTTAGTAACAGTTGTCATTCAGTGGATGTGTAATAAGAATGTAAACAAGCTGACTGTTTTGTACTTCATTATTGCTACTGGCATGCCCCCAAAGCAGGTCAAGTATCATTGACATACTCCATTGAGTTTATTCATAAAATGAGCTGACTTGTTTATTTTCCTTTGAAGAGACAGATTTTGATGGACTGAAATGTATCGGCCATTTGAAGCCTCAAACTTAGTAAGCAGAGATAATATTTGTGTTGTCAGAGAATTATGTTACTGCAAACCCACCAAAACATTAGTAGAAAAGTGAGATTTCAGAAAAATCTCACAGAAAAATAAATTTTATTTCTCTCTACCTTTTCAATAGTCCCATTAGCATCATTATAACTGATTTTAAAGACCCCTAAGCCTGAGGAGCTGGTTACCCCCAAAATCAGATTTTCCTGTCTAGATGTGAACAAGGCAAAGTTAGATGTTTATTCTTGATAAGTTAGCCTTCTGTTGACAGACAACAGGCTTTTAAACAACCTCTACATTTCTGTCTTCACATTGCTAGTGACTTTCTTCTGTTGTCCATTTCAAAATATTTTCACTTTTCTTTCACATTTCATCAGGCTTTAGCAAGAAGCTGAAATAGGAATTCTGAGACTTATCCTTTTGCTGCATTTGCCACATCTGGTATTCGAATTTTATTTGCCTCCCTAACACTGATAGGGGAATGGAGCTGACTTTGTGAGGTCATCCCTCTCACTGCGCCACCCTGAAAATATTTTCTTCGATTTAACTAAATCTAAAACTGAAATAAATATTTTAGTACAGTTGCACTGGTTTAAATCACATTCTTGGTTTTATAAATTCATAGCCCTGGTGATTCTGACCAGGAAATTATATTAAAATATTGTCTGCCTTGATATCAGGGATCTAAAGCTGCTTGTTCTCTCTTGCTGTAACTTAATCTACACACTGTTAAAGCTTTAAACTGGGCTGATTTTAAGGTACGCTGTGTTTGATATTGATTAAATAGTTTCTAGTAGTTCCCACTCATGCATTTACTGAGTACACTTATTGAGTTTTTAATAAACTTCAGTGTGTTCCTAATGGCAAAGACTGTAAAACTCATATATTGATCCAAATCTTATTTTGGTGGACTGACTATAGGGATTACTAGAGATACAGCTATATTTTTTCCAACCAGTACTACAAAATCAACAAAACAGAGATTCTCCATTTCAGTAACTGCACACTCCTGCCTCATGTTGGTAAACACAATTTTTATTTTTTCTTATCACTCTCATTCACATGAGGGTCATTGAAAGTAACCTGTCATGTCATTCTTTACCTTTTGTTTAGAGGAAAATGCATATATTAGAAAAAGCAGATTCTCAAAATAAAGGGTTCAGACGGTAGGGTTTTTTTTTTTTTTCAAATTGTCTCCATCGTATCTTTATCTGGGTCCCTATAGATCCTCAAATACTGAGCTCTCTTTTCTTCTGCTTATTAGAACTTTTAACTTTGGTGAGTTTTTTCACTCAGACTAGGTTTGGCATCCATCTCATGAAATCATGTCTACAGACTAGAGGCAAACATCTGAGCTACTACATCAAACTCCAGTTATTGTCAAAGGTGGATAACAAAAATTTTCTAAGCCAAATCTGATCTGTTTCAGAAAGTCGTATTAGAAAGAAATAAGCTATGCTATTAAAAACCTTATTTCTCTCCCTTGTCTATAAAAGGGATCCTTGATACTTCATGTGGAGGTCTACAGGATGGTCTCATGATTTGTATTAATAGTCTACAGCTATGCCTTTAGTGTTTAAAGGAAGAGAATTCAACTGGATCCTTAGGGGTTGGAGACCATTGGCTTACCTGGCAGTTAGACTTGATGCTTCATCATTTATTTCCAGGCCAGAACCTCAATACTGCGCTGGAAAAGCACAATAACAGATACATCATCAGAGGTGCTGCAGCTTGCTGGTCTAAAATGTCTCCTGAACAGAGCTCCCATGTGTATCAGTGCTCTGAGACTGAACAGCTTCAGTGGGTTTTGTCTTGCCTAAATGTAGATGCTATACCTGAACCAGGTATCCTTATTGTCATAAGAGAAAAAATAGGCATTTTCAGGACATACTTCATCAGATCTAGTTAAGTGTTTACCTTAGGATGAGAAAAATTCCCCAGAGATGCCTGTATTTCTCCATAAATAAAAGGCATCTCACTGAGTCTCAGTTCAGCTGTGAAGGAAGTCCTGTGTTTCAGATGTCTGTAAGTAGGTGAGATGAATCTTTCTTCTGCAATTTGTGCAATACAGTGAGACAGATATAATCTTGACCTTGGTTTCATTGAAATTCTACTTTTCTGAGTCTTCTTTCTCTCATTCTTTTACTACATCTTTACTTTGCCTTATATATCTATTCCATGAGTTTTGACTCCCTCACATTCCTGCCTCCAGGATACCTGGCTCCGGTGTCATGGGTCCTATAGGAACTTTAATCCCTCTGTAGAGACTTTTGTTCTCTTCACTATGACAACTAAAGATAAACTCAGTTGAAACCTTACCTTAAAGTTGAAGTAATTTGAAAGAAGCAGTAATGTGTGGTAATGGCTTCTCTTTATGAGTCCTCTACTCGTGGGGTGTGAGGAGGCTACTGACTGCACAGGCAGCCTTGGATATTGTCTGCAATCTTAAATTCAGACAAACCATAAAAATGCACTTACTCCGCTGATGAGATGCTGTCTATGAGAGTGTAAGCTTTTGAAACAACTCTACAATCTCCTTGCTGAACAGACTGAGGCAGATTCATTGCCTTGGTTGCTGGTAAGAAAAGAACAAGAAAGGTGACTCTTCATTGAAAATGTTCAGCAAGTGTAAGGAAACTTCTGAATTATTACAAGTGTTTTACTTTAGTGCATAATCTTTTAAAATACATGATGGACATTCGGTTATAAGATCCATATTGTTGAAGGAATAAAACTTACTACCAGTTCTAAGCAGAGATCTGACAAATTTGGAGCTGGCAATGTGTTTGGATTTAACAGTACCCAAATCTCAACGTGGTTCAGGTGGTGCACACATCTCTCACAAGTAAGCTGAACTTTTTCTATTGCACAATCTCATTCTTGTTTTTATAAAATGAAGCAGCCCCCCAATAATGCATATTCAAACTGAGTCGCTAAGTACTGCATCACAGAATTTCTAAGCCAAATACTCTTGATCATGTCTAAATTCACGTGTTGTTCCTCACCGGTCCTGTTTTTCAGTTGAAAGCTTTGAAAATAAATTGATCATAAAAGTGTAGGTAAGGCATATTTCTTCGTGACAATTACTCTAGATATGCAAGTAAGTTATTTATTTTTGAGCTTACCAATAGCTTCAGTTATGGCAAATATTCATTAGTGTCAAACATACTGATGTAGCAGCGTTTTTCTTTGATTGAATGTATTAAATTTAAGCTATTACTTTTCTATGCAGTCCATTTCAAATGACGCTGACTGTCTTTCTATAAAGACAAATAGCCTTGAAGAACATGTTTTAGAAATTCCGTCATGACAAGAAAGATGTGATCAGTCCTGGGGTAATTACATTTCTTAAAAGCTTTTCCATTCCAGTATCAATTAGGAATATTGTGACTTTCTTCCACTATCTCATAACACTTACCCAGAAGATGGTTTGTCTTTTTAATGCTTTCTGCTGTAGACTTGTGTATTCATGATAATATTCCTCAGTGATTAAGTTCTAAGAATTATCTGGACTCGTTGAATACTTGAAAACATGCATAGTAACATACACAGTGTGGCAACGGTAATCTGTTTTAGCACTCATCTCCCTGGCATTTGTAATTTTCAAAGGTTAAATTTCTAATTTGTGAACTTTGTAAAATCCATTTTTATTTTTATTTTTTTGTAAATAAACAAAGGACTACTATGCAAATATATGCATTTCCAGAGTCAGCTGCTATGGATTGCCTGCCATACAAATTCAACCACTGAAGCATATGTATGAAACACTGATATGTATGCAAGTGACTCTATGGGTCATAAATCCCGAGTCCTTATGGTCAAGCTCTCTGGAAAACGTTATCCTTAAATGATGCAGCTTTGGAACAATGATTTCCACCAAAAGTCATCAGATCTATATTCATAAAGGAGAACCCCCAAAGCATCCAGATATACTGATAGGTTGTGCAGAATGTGTGGGCGTTTTATAAAGCTCTTGAAATGGCAATAGCAGGATTTTGACTTTCAAAGGTACTATTTATTCAGCCTTTTGTGAGGATATATATTTCCTCTGTGATGCATATAATCCCAGATCTCTCTGTTCTTAGCTGATTTATTGTGGTAACCTCTAGGAGTACTTCAAAATAATAACCTGTGATGTGTGGACTACCAGCATCAGAAGCAGAGCCTTGGGAGTACAACCTTGCTGTAGCAGTAACACCTCTCATTTTCAAAAGTGAAGAGAGTAGTCCTGTGGACTTAAGTAACGGGGTTTGTAAATCAATTATGCATTTTCACAGGGCCATTCTAACATTGCAGGCGCTGAAGACATCTACAACAGTTGCCCCTATCCAGAAGGTCAGCTATCAGGGGTAGGGGTAAGCCCTTATGATGTGGTCATTCAAGTAAGTAACATCCAGGGTTTTGTAGAGGTATGAGCCGTGTAAACGAGACACCATTCCTGATTTTCAGTGGCAGTCCTTCCAGAGTACTAGGGTGACATAACGAGGACAATCTATAGGAATATATTGACAATTAAGACAGTAATAGAAAAACTATGGAGGCCTCTTGCAACAGGATCAGAAGGTCAGAATGACTGAGAGATGATGGAGCTGTAAGACAGCTAGCTCTCTGTATCCATAATATCTCCAGATAAGCTTATCAGAAAAGGCTGTTACTATGTTATATGTTAAATTAGCAGTGATTTATCAGAGCAGGAGCATCGCTTTGCATGTACTTGGTCTTTTTGGAGCTGAATATAATTTCTTTATTAGTTTTCACCCATATGTTTAAGTAGGTCACTAGTCATTATCTATTTATGTTATGTCTGTTCAGAATAACTAACTACTACATTTCACTGATGGAACTGTATGCTTCAAATACTCTAGAGTTAGATACATGAAAGTACTTAATTATTTGGGGAAGTAAATTATCCATGTCTAATTGAACTGTCAAACTGTCCTGGATAAAACAGATCACACTTCTGATTGATCTAATTTCTTTAAATACACTGCTGTTTTTAAAGGTGTAAATCCTATCTTTTTTACTGCCTGTACATACACTCAGCCTTTGCTAGGAGGCAGGTCTAGTGTTTGGTTGACTCAGTGTTGATCAGAAACCTAGGTTGAAGCCTTAAGGGACTTGCTATTGGCACTGTTCAAAACCTGAACCCAGGTTAAATTACCCACTCGGTCAGAGTTTAAAACTTGTAAACCCTGCTGTGAGCTGAGCTTGGCAGCTGAGTCCATCTGGGTTTGACATGTATAGCAAGCTCTGGTGTGGTAACCAAAGGCTACTTCACATCATAGACCCATGTTTTGGGAACCTTAAGGCTGTTTTGACTGTGAATTTTCTCAGCTGCCATGCTAATATGTTTAAAGGTAATACCTGTTTCTTAGCCTCCTCTGCACTCACCTACCATCTCACAAGCTGTCAAATGCTTACTCAAGTGCTAAATTATTAATATAAACCTGGCATAATTAAGTTAAACTTTGAGCAATTATTTTTCACTTAAATTTTGCTTGGAACTTTCTTCTCGTGCATGAATCCTGAAGACAGACCTTACTCACCTGAAAGCTACTCTGTTTATATGCTGATACAACTCAGTGTAATAAAAGACAATATGTTTCCCCACAACGCATATACTACCTAAGAGCAAACTGTGGAGAGTTTTATTTGAAGTGTTAGCAGGTAGCTGAATATTAGTAATCGTGTGCTTACCTGTAGCTGTGAAACAGGTGAGAAAAGTTAGTATTTAACTGACTGCTGTCATAGACTAGCTGGAAGGTGTGCCTTTACCCTGCTCTTACTGCTTTTGGTGGGCTACCTGCTTGGTGGCTGGTCCTCTGAAGTCAAGAGAGCTGTCTGCTGGCATGGCAGGTGACTGAAGGCCACGGACTGGCAACACAAATGAAAAGCACCTTAAGAGCTCTCTTTTCTTTCTGTTGATTAGGAATTGAGCTAATCTAATTGTTGATTAGAAATTAGGGATTGGAATTGTTAGTAGCAAGGATGTAAACGTATGCATTAGCAATATCTAAAACTAAGTAGGTGAGCCACACTCAGCTGAATTGCGGTTGTGTCACTTCTTCACTTTCTCTCATGACAAGCTAAAAAGGGTCAAAGTGTCCCTAAAAGGAAAGGCCGGTTCAGGTGATGTGTGCTATACAGTTATCACAACCAATAGGAGAGTCAAAGAAGTTCACCTACTTATAACAGAAACAAAAAATGCGTGTTGTAACTTTCATTTCTCTTTCCTTTAAAAGCCTAATCATGCAGTTATTCAATAATTCCTGAAGTCATATCTGACCTGAACAGTTTTCTTTTGTGTCAGAAGTCTTGGACACTCTACTGCCACTTTTGTTGTTCATAATATTACACCAATAGAGCAGCATTTTATGTTCTTCAGAGTTTAAAAATAGGCAATTGCAAGATGCATTACCTCAGAGTAAGTGGCAGATCTGGATTTCTTCATATTTAAACATGATGAGCTCTTTTTATACTCATGTGAAAAAAATATGTAATTTCATGGATGTTTTGACAGTGCCAATCAGTTTATTTCAGAAGTCTGAGGAAGCTTTTGATCTTGTCTGAAAATTAATGAACCATTGAACAGAAAAAGAAGCAAGCAAGAAAAAAAAAAAATCACCCTCCTTTTTACTCTGCAAACAGAAGAATTTCCCATAAAGAAAAATAGGTGTATGTGGTGAATAAATACAGCATATTTTTTCTCTATCATAATATTCAAAGCCAATGAACATGGTGTGAAACACAGAACTATACAACAAATGGAGAGCAGATGAGCTCAGAGGGATGGGGTCTGGGACCAACTTTGCTGCATCAAAAATTATAATGCTAAGTTACACATTTGCTTAGCAATACCGTAGTCATCTTCCACATAATCACTCTGTTTTCTTCCATATGGTGTTAATAACTCATATGATCTTCTGGTAGCTACCAGGCACAGCCTCAGAATAACACGAAACAAGGTCTCTGTCTTTCCTTGAAGGAATAAAATGTCAAAGGTGTAATTTCTTGTTCTTTTGCTGAACACATTATAGAGGTTTCATTTTTTTCTGTAAGACTTTGGGTGAAGACTAGTGGATATATATAGTATGTTCCATGTTTTCAAAACCAAAACTGATTTTTCAGAAAACTTCAGAAAAACTTGGGTCAGCTCTTGCTTTTATGTTCTAATGAAATGTCAAAAGTTAGCTCATGCAAATGGCTCAGTTAGAGCTGACTGTTTTCTATACCAAAGGCATAAAAAACAGGGAAGAACTAATTTCAGGCCTGGTAGCCTTTCTTTCCTCCATTACAGTGATTCAGGTCAACTGGATAAGTATTTGGAGCTTAATTGGACTAGTGGTGGACTTTCATTTTTAACTGTGAAGTAGCCTGTTGAGCTGGAACCATTTTGTTCCTCACTGAAGTCTTCCAATTTAGCACTTACATTATATAGGCATTGTGCATTTAACTCTCATTTTTACTTAGGCTTTGTTCAATACTGTTCTTCCTCTGTCTTTCAGCCAGGAAAAAAAGCTGATGCAGATTTTGGAGATCTTTAAGCCTAGTTGTGAAGGCAAACACCCTTCAAATCAGGTCTCCTCCTGGGAGAAGACACAGGGAAATATCACTCAGTTTCTGTAGTCTTTGAGCGTTTTTCTCACCCTGCCCTCTGAAGGGTTAAATAAGATTTCATGTGTTTGCTATAGCTATCTGGAAGAAAACCTTAGCTGTCTCAGTTCTTGCCTGTTCCTCTGCTACCTAGGGGATGCATGTAAGCTGGGAGGCAGGGAGGGCGTAGTGGTATATTCAGGGGTCTATGTTGGGTACTGCCGAGCAGATGCCAACGTTAACTGAGAGAGAACAGGGACAGAGGGATGATACCCAGGGACAGTGTTATTTCTAGGTACCACTACAGCTTTAGTTGTTCAAAATCAGTCCAAATCTTGGATTTTGAATTAAATGCCAACATTGTAAGACTTCTTACTCTGGTGGCATAGTCTTAGTAATCAAAGAATATAAGAAGTAACTTTTTGGGTTATGATACTATCAGAATAAATAACAGTTGAGAAAAGCTCGAAACAAAACATTTGTGTGTCTAAAATCTGTTTTTACCAGCCGTTATCATTATTACTTCAATATTAATAATATTCTGCCTCTCTACAACTTTTAGGAAATATACATATTAGATACTTTGTCAGTGGAATTGGTGGGACACCAAAAAAATATTGACAGGCATTTTTTCCCCTCTTGCAGAAACAACTATGTGGTGGGTGGAGCAGCCCTGATGAAAAGGACTTGGGCATGGTGGTGGATGAGAAGCTCAACATGAGCCAACAGTGTGTGCTTACCACCTAGAAGGCCAAACGTATCCTGAGCAGAATCTATAGGCATGGACAGCATGTCAAGGGGGGTGATTTTTCCCCTCTGCTCTGGTGAGACCCCACCTGGAGGACTTCATCCAACTCTGGAGTCCTCAGCACAAGAAGGATGTCAGCCTGTTGGAACTGGTCCAGTGGAGGGCCACGAAGATGATCAGAGGGCTGGAGCACCTCTCCTGTAAAGACAGGCTGAGAGACTTAGGGTTGTTCAGCCTAGAGGAGACTCCAGGGAGACCTTATAGCAGCCTTCCAGTACCTAAAGGGAGGCTACAAGATAGCTGGAAATGGAATTTTTACAAGGGCGTGTAGTGATAGGACAAGGAGTAGTGGCTTCAAGCTGGAAAATGATAGATTTAGATTAGATATCAGAAATAAATTGTTGCCTGTGAGGGCTGTGAAGCTCTGGAACAAGTTGTCCAGGGAAGCTGTGGAGGTTCCATCCATGGAGGTGTTCAAGACCTGGCTGGCTAGGGCTTTGAACAGCCTGGTCTAGTTGAAGGTCTCCTTTGCCATGGCAAGGCATTCGAAGTAGATGATGATGCTTCAGGTCCCTTCTACCTAAACCATTCTATGATTCTGTTATTCAAATTATATTTAAAATGTCTCAGGGTAAGTAAAATGATCGACAATTATAGGACTCTTATTGAGTAGATGATATGTGAATCTCCCAAGCTCAAATGGAAGAAAAGCAGAAGAAAAGAAGATAATGAACAATGACTATGTTAAAGGAGAACTGCTCATAACTTTGAGACAGGTAATTCAACCTTAATTTTGCAAGAGATTTTTTCCCCTTTGAGTTGTGTACAGAATAGTTTCTAGAAATTGTATTTTCTCCTGTGCATCATTAGTTATCTTTATTTATGTACAGCAAGAATATCAAGCCCTACAAGAGATACTGGGGTCAAAAAAAGGACAGGCTAAAGCATTTACCTCCTGTCAAATCCACTTATATTTATTAAAAAGATCTTAGAATTTTGAAAAGAAGGATGCCTATGTAGTACAGCTGCAGGGCACAAAGTACTTATGCATTGCCTTCATACTCTAGTCTTGTGTGTATTGGCTTTATTTAATTGCACCCTAAGGCTTGCACAGATTAAAAAAAAAAACAAACAAAAAAACCCCAAACACTTTTAAAAAACATTAAATGTAACACACATACCATCTGTAAGAGCCCAGGCATGTTAGGAACATGTGTATCTATTGTAAGAAAGGAAATAGATCTGCTTTGATAGTTTTCAGCATTGTTTAATGCTGGATGTTTCAGGGAAACAACACCCGCATGCTAACAATGATTGTATACTAAGTAGGTCAGCTAAGTAGACCCTGTCCCAGCAGCATCAGTTTCTGCCCTGAAGTAATTAAAAGATCTTAAAAGGCACAATGTAGAAGAAACAAGAAGATGGAAATGGAGAAGAAGGTTGTAACAGACAACCTAGAGGCAGTGTGATTAAGGCGTGTGACTTGAAAGGATTGCTTTAATGGCTGGTTGAATTGCTAAACCAAAAACTGGAAGGTGATGTGGGGTTATCCTTAATTCAGGGAAGGTGCTCTGTGTGAGGGTGGAATCATAGTCCAGCAATAGCATTGGATCCCTACTGCCAATCATTTTTTGTTTTTGGAATCAATGACAGCTGCCTTCTGACAAAGAGTTATTTCTTTAGCAGTTAGAAGACAGCAGTAATGGGGAAAGAAAGATTTAATGATAAACAATTGCTTCCAGTGTTTTGGCATGCTGTCTTGGAAAAAAATCATGCTGAGTGAAATAGGTCAACAGAAGGGGAGAAAAGCAATTGACAGGTTCTGAAGATGTGTGACACCTGAGCCTTGCATTGGGAAGTGGAGGGACAGATGAGACAGCAGTATATGTAAGCCTTGTGACAATGTTCAGATAACAATATGCATGGCATGACAGCTTATGAAGGTGTGTCATGGTAGACCTGTTCCTCATATCCCATGACAAATTTCATTTCCCTCAGGCAAAATGATTTTCATGCTTTCTTGTGCTATTTCTTTGAACATCTTTGCTGCATAGGATTCTGTGGTTTTAAGTCAACTCTGATACCTGCACAGTCCTTCAAAAAGATGGTGGTGCATGGAACAAAGAGAGTCAACTTGATTTCTGAGTAAAATTACTGCAGTCATCTCCCTCTCATCCCAATAAATGCACCAGTTCACCTTTCTTTATGAAATCATAGACCAGATTTGGCAAGTGTTATCTTAGCAAGGAAAATTATTCTTAATATTTTGGGTATTTTAAAATTTCATATCACTAAGGTAAATCTTAATTTAAAAAGTGTACTTGCAGGGAAGATTTTATATATAATATTTATGTTAAAAAATTAATTATTTCTAAGACCTGTCTAACAATTAGAAATTACCATCTAAATCTGTACGAATCTGCCATTATATAAATATTAAATCTAGCTATTTCTTAAAAACTTAATTAGTTCAAATTACTTTAAGTTGCAGGAAGTGTTTTATTGTTGACATACTGATGCATATAACTTTTCTAGAGCATATTTTGTTCTGTCTGACTGTAAAGTAAAATAATTTCCTATTAAAAATTGCGTAACATCGAGAAAAAACAAACAAGCTAATTCTGTATGTTTCTACATCTTTCTACTCAATATTTCCAGTGATACATATATAACCCATTTGATTATTAAACACTGATTTAATGACAATAAATCAAAACAGCATTTAGAATCAAGAGCTCATCAAGGCTTGCAAGGAATTAAATTAAAAAATTGAGGATACATCCCTGATAATTCACATCATTACTGGGAGGACCATGCCATCTCTGTAAAACTAGGCCTCAAGGTCACTGAGTTCAAGTGTAGACTGCCTGGAAGCAGCTTTTTTGAGTTATTTTCTCAGTAAAGAAGGACAGGTTAGATTAAACCACCACTGAGGTGACTCAAATCATAATTAAACATCAAGGCATACCCATCATATTTCAGAATTCACTGCAGGAGGAAAGTGCAGACCAGCAGTTGGCAGTCCAACTGTGTAGATGATGCATAAAATTGTAGCTTTTTAGTGTATGTTAGTGTATATTTTTTGTAGAATTGCTTTTTAAAGGAGATGAATTAATGTTAACTTCAAATAACAGAATGCCATTAGATATCACAATCAGACATCATTGCAGCCCTTACTTCAATAAAAATCCAGGTTGTCAGTTCTTTAGTCTCCCCATATACTGCCAAGGATTCTGAAAATATCTTGTCTGGATTGGTTCAGACTGTGCTGTAAATAATTCTGGACTCTATCAGCCATGGCTGAGAACAGAATTGGTCATTCAGATATTATATTTAAACCGTAGAATCATAGGATGGTTAGAGTTGGAAGGGACCTTAAAGATCATCTAGTTCCAAGCCCCCTGCAATGGGCAGGGACACCTCCCACTAGAGCAGGTTGCTCAAAGCCCCATCCAGCCTGGCCTTAAACACTTCCAGGGGTGGAGCATCCACAACTTCTTTGGGCAACCTGTTCCAGTGCCTCACCACCCTCACAGGAAATAATTTCTTCCTAGTATCTAATCTAAATCTCACCTCTTTCAGTTTAAAACAATTGCCCCTCATCCTATCTCCACATTCCCTGATAAATAGTCCCTTCCCTTCTCTCCTGTAGGTCCCCTTCTGGTACTGTACAGATATTGTACAACTTACAGTTACACCACGGCTAAACTTCTAATTTCTAAGAAGTAGGCAAAAACTTTGTAATTCATGAACCTCAAGGTCTGTTTTTTTTTCTTTTATAAAATATGCGTATCATTTTCCAGTTTGTTGCATAAGAGATGGTCTACATGTTCATAAAATATATTTTGAAAGTCAGTTATCTCTTTTTCCAGTAACATCGTAGAGAACTATTCCTTTATCCCTGGAATTTCCCTGTGCAAGATTTGGAAATAAATAGAGAGATAGAAATAAATAAAGATAAAAAGACATAAATAGAGAGAATGTCTGGATGATATGGTCTTGAACTGAATACAAGTTTCTAAGCATAAAGAAAAAAAAAAGATAGGGAAGCCTAAGTTAAATATCAAACCGTGGGGAAGTATTTCTTAAAGATACTCACCTTTTAACTCATAAGAGGTTGTATTATCACTTTTAAAGCAATATTTCCTCATGCAATTTTCCCTAGAGGAATTAATACAGAAAGGGAGAAAATGCTAATGGAAAGTATATGAAGAACTTCCGAAACTTTCCACATTCTGAAAGAGGTGCCTATGCCTAGATGTTAAATCATTGAGATTTCAATAATATTGAATTTTCATCAGTGAATGTCAGTAGCATTTCATAGGTTAAACAAAAGCCTCAGAGATTTCATGTATGATGGTGGCCACCTGGATTCCAGATCAAATTTAGAAGTTGAACAAAAGTTCGGGTATGCAACAAGAAATGTTTGGCATTAGGGAAGCGAACTTCTAAAATATTATAATGATGATGATGATGGTGATTGTGATTACTAGGGCAACACATGTAGAGTGACATTTACAAAAGCAGAACCTCTCTCTATTTCGGTGGACTCCTGCTGAAAGGAACTTTGATATGTGAGTGAAGGTACTATCCACTATTTCTTTATTCTCACCAAAATGTCTGGAACGCACAGATTCACGCAACATTTATGAGCAAATGGAACTGCATCAAAGACGTATGTAACCTACCACCCAATATTCCTCCAAACACAAACTGCAAGTCTCAACACTTTGACTATCTGCTAGGTGACGAGGGTGTAATAACATTAAGAAAAATAAAGAAGAGTTTTGATATATAATCAACCACCTACTTTCTAATTTAAATGATTAGAGTAGGAGTAGATTCACACTTGGCTTCAATGTTAGTCAAAAGTGTGAGATACCTCCAGAACAAGACTCATATCAGAGTCCTTATAGACTCTATAAGGAGTCTAGAGCAAATATGGTGTAATCTAGAGAAAAATTCAAGAGATTCTGGAACACAGAAATTAATGGGAAGAATATCTTGAAGAAAAACACATAAATCACATTCATTTACCAAGGGAAATAATAGAAGGCATTCTTAAATAGGTAAGCTTGTTTGTCTGGAATTGTCATTTCAAATTGCACAGAATTTAATATTTCAAGAGTACATTTTATGATTACTTTTTTTTTTCAAACACAGTTGTGTATTCTTCTGTTGTACTCTGACAATTCAAGATTTTTTGTGAGAACAACTGGTCTTGGTCAGTTACCCCAGTATATAATGAGTTAAACTTTAAGTCTTCAACATTTTGCTGAATGCAATTTAAAAGTGTGTTCCAACAATTCTAATGACTTTGTCAGGGAAAGTAAGAGCAAGTGGAAGTCACAGTCACTACTTTTGCTTAAGAGTAATTCTTATACTTTGTAAGCATGAGTTCATTCATCCATAAAATAAATCACATAAAATTGCTTCATAATTTGACATCAATGAGCAATTTCCATGTATATTGAAATTTGGAGAGTTCTTCTGAATAATGTGTTTAGCAAATGTGCAGAAAAATCCTTCTCAAATTTAAGCTTTCAATCTTGTAATTGTATATTATTCCCATAAAGTCTTTCCCCCCTTTTTGTTTTCTTGTGCAAAAATATTCAAGTGGTATTTCCAGTTTTATTGCTGTCTTAGTGGCATCATTAAGAACAGATTTTAAAGATTTTTCTTTCTCTGTTTTTGAAGTAAATTGTCCTCTCCGTAACAAGACAATTGGAGGCAGAATGTCCTGTTAAGTACTACTCAATGACAAAATTAATTTTCAAAAAACTCATCCAAAACCACAATGTCTGGGTTTGGGATTGCATTTCGTCTAATACTGTGGCACTGCTGGAAACTATGTGACAGGATATTGAAAACCCTTGACTATTTAATGCCCTCTGCATCCTGCCTTCCTTGAACCCTGGCTGTCTCTTAGAATACCTTGATTGCAAAGGGGAAACTTCATGCCAGAGAGAGCTGAAACATCTCGGATTGTTCAGAAGGAAGCTCTCCTAAGAAAGCTATTCAGAAGAGCTTTTAGGAGGAGCGGAATTTCACATTCAAGAAGACAGCTTAAAATCTTTCATGCTTAAGGAATTTCTTAGCTAGAACACCAAGTTCCAGGGCTGGCTGAAATGAATCAAAACCTGTTCCCCACATAAAATTTCTTGATATAAGGTTACCAATGAACATACTTTCTGTGCCTGAATGTGTATACTCCTATAAAATTTTCACTTTCGTCTGTCACTACTGTAGTTTCTTTGCTTGTAAAATGCATCTCAGTCCATTTTTTTTTCCAGTGATACTTGCCATTATAAAGCAGTTTTTTGCCTCCCAGTGATTTTTGGAAAACACCTTTGGTGTCATAGAAATCTGTTCCTTTAAGATTTACCAGAGATAACTTGAACTTGTCTTGAAATAGCATCAGACCAAAGTTTCTAAACCAAAAAATGAAGCTTAGTAATTGATTAGCAAATTGTACTTGTCATCTCCTCAAGGTGGAAGATGCTAAGGAAAGCAGTGCTTTTTTTCTCCTTAAAGCTTTCTTTTTCCAGGCCAGCTATAAATACTCTTCAGCATCAATATTGAAAAGTTGTTCTTGTGCTGCCTTTTAAAGGCTTAGCTGTACTTTGAAATTTATACCTGCAAAAGTGATGAAGGAGCAGAAAGTATCTTTTTCATCCCTGCCCAAATATATGCAGGTGAATGGGGACAAGCAGTTATTTAATTTTCTACTTTATTCCAAGGAAAATGCTCTTAGAAACATGATCTGTGAGAGTTTTATCCTGTTACACCACAGTTTCTACCCTGTTCTTTGCTTTAGTCTTTATTTCTACCTTGTTTCCTGTAATTTCCATTTCATAGGCTCATCATAGAAGCTTAGAAACATAGCATGGTTTCGGCTGGAAGGGACCTTGAAGATCATCGAGTTCCAAACACCCTGCCATGGGCAGGGACACCTCCCACTAGACTACGTTGCTCAAAGCCCCATCCAGCCTGGCCTTGAACACTTACAGGGTGGGGTATCCATAACTTCTCTGGGCAACCTGTTCCAGTGCCTCACAACCCTCATAGTTATGTCCCTTTGTGTGACCCTTACTTTCCCTTTCCTTTTTTATGGTATTTCCACAATGCAGAAGAATGAAAACTGTTTGAAGCAGTGCAACTTGCTGTTGGATTAATTAGGCAATTACATTTAGCAAGGAGACACTCTCTTACAAGTCCTCAGAGACACCATCCATTGATTATACACAAACATGGGAATATAAATCATAAAGATTGGTTCACTTGATGCCTGAAACTCCGATGGAAGTTTGAAGTTTTAATTACAAAGACAATTTTGAAGTATATGACAACTAATAGGATTTATATTTGCATAGTAAAAGGTCTTTCAAGAATGAAAAGGAGTTGCATAAGAATAAAAAAACCTGCCAAGGTAGGTGTACATAAATGCTTTTGAACAACGCTTAGCAAAAATTTGGAATGTGCTTGCAATGAAGCTCATTTCTCTCACTGACTACATAGTGTAAAATTTAATAGGTAGACTTAATAGTACCGGCATAGAACTTTTTGAGTTTTTTGAATAATTATTACTGAAAAATAATTTCCAGGAGCTTAGCCTTGCCCATTAACAACTTTAGAGGGTGTTGGAATTTAACCCCAACCAGCATCTAGGGCCGTGCAGCCACTCACTCTCCCATTTGGGACAGAATTGAAAGAATAAAGTGAGGAAAAATTCATGGGCTGAGATAAAGACAGTTTAATAGGTAGAGAAAAAGCCGTGCACACAAGCAAAGCAAAATAAGAAATTCATTCACTGCTTCTCATCAGCAGGCAGAAGTTCAGCTGTCTCCAGGAAAGCAGAGCTCCACCACATGTAGCCATTACTTGGCCAGACACGTGCCCTAACTCTAAATGTCCCCCTCTTCCTCCTTCTTCCCCCAGATTTACATACGAAGCATGACATCATATGGTATGGAATATCCCTTTGGTCAGTTGGGGTCAACTGTCCCCACTGCGTCCCCTCCCAGTGTTTTGTGCAATCCTGGCCACTCACTGGCAGAGTGGTGTGAAGAGCAGAAAAGGTGCTTAGCAGCAGCCAAAGCCAACAGTGTGCTATCAACACTTTTTCTCATCCCAAATCCAAAACGTAGCACTATACCAGCTGCTAGCAAGAAAAGTAACTCCATCCCAGTCGAAATCATGACATAAAGGGAACATTTTCTTAAGTATGCTTAGAATCTCCTTGTCTACTCTTGTTCTCTGTGCAGATGTGAGAGTTAACAATGAATATGCCAAGATTATGACAATTAAATGTTATAAAACAAAATTCTAAAAATACGGTTCTAATCTTGTCCTATAAACCAGTAGACAGACCCAGAAGCTTTCCTGCTCCTGCTACCTGCATAATTGCAGCCCACTGTGTGTCTGTTATACAATGTACCGTGTGCAGTCAGAGGAGTGACAGTGATGGAGGCCTTGAAAATTTGATGAAATTCCAGTTAATATTTTAAATAGCTATTTACTGATTCAGTGGAATTTAATGTACCTCAAGAAGTGAAATGGTAATAAAGTTATTTTGTAATTTAAAAGAAACCAGGTCTGGTTTAGATAAAGTGAATGAGTAATTCCTATCAAAAAGATTGAATATGTACTTGATATTACAGAAAGAGATGTCTAGTCTAAGCAGGAAAAATAGTAGGATCTAGCAAAAGACATTTATATGGCAGAGCTAGAGAAATGAAAACATCTGTTGTTGCTTTCTGAAGCCAAACAATGCTGCATGAAGTCAGTAGCTTTCTGTCCTCTTGAGAGAGCTGAATCTCTCCTACTAACTTTCTCTCAACTTATCTTTTGTACATCTTAGTCATGACAGATTTTTATTTCTATTCAATTTTCAGCTGTGAACTGAATACTCAAATAATTTAGGAACGTACAGATGTGATCACTCTCTAGGTTCATTAGCTATGCGCTATAGTGTATGGTGATCAGTGAAAAATGCTTCACAGAACTGTATAAAATATTTTAAAACATACAACTAAATCAAGAGAGAAGACAAGGGAAAGGGAAAACAGAGAGGAGAGGAGAGGAGAGGANAAGCTAATTTAACAGTTAGAGTTTGGTCTTTTCAGGATTTTTCAGAATTTTGTCATGAAGAACTAGAATACATGGTAGTTACAGACTCCATTCTTGTTCTGTCTTGTAACTGCAAAATATATATTTTAAAAAATCTGTTATATATCAAGGAGGCAACCAACCCATAGATTTTGCTCTCCTCACAACATGAAATGAACATTAATAGCATCTTGGATGACCAAATCATGAACAATTCAAGTAAAAAAAGAAGAGATATCCTATTGTAGGGGTGATTGTCTGTTAATATTCCTTTATGTATTTATTTTATTATTAATGAAGGGGAAAAAAAGATCATATATATTTGTAGTAATTTTAAAACCGTTGGAATATTTTTTCCTCACTTTTGGTTCTTTTGCTGGGAATAAAGGGGAGCAAACCTTTTGGTACTATATAGGGGAAAGACTAATTTTACCCATCAAAAAGATGTGCTTAGCATATATTAATTATCTATTCACCATTTTTATTCAATTTTTATTTGGTGAACAGAGACTCATTGAGTGTAAGTTGTCAAATGTAAAAGTGTCTAACCTAGGCAGGTTAAATAGTCCTGTGGAGATGTTCATGTCTATCTATAAAGACCAGAGAAGAAGAATAGAAAATTAGCAATGATAATACACCATTTTTAGGACAATTTTTCCATCATACTCCAACTAATCTCAGAACTTCACTGTAAGAGATCAGAAGTTATCTTGGACACTGTGTGTATTTGCTCTGATTTTATACGTTTCTTTATGCATCTTTGGTCACTCTTGAATAAAGAACTGTGAGAAAAACAGACTTTTGTGGGACCTGGTTTATAAATTCTTAACAGTCTTATATACTCTAAAAATGACACAGAATTTCCACATACAACTGTAAATAACCATCACGTAGGTGTTTAGTCTAGGAATATCTAGTATGTGCTTTCCAAAAATCACATCACACCATTATTTGTAGCTTCCATAATAATTGTAAATTCTTATGTAACCAAAAGCTATTATACATTGCAGGTAAAGTCAACAAGCATCAGCAATATCCCGGAATATTTCTATAGATCAAATTAGTGGAATGTGCAGAAGCAGATAAATAAATCTTGATATGTTTTTGACAATTTGAATTTCAATTAAAACTATTTTTATACACCTCAGTAAGTGACCCTGGAGTTAATTTCTTTACAGCTAAGCCTTTAATGTTGCAAACCGTGAATTTGTCACAGCAAATAATTTAATGATAGTAAGGTTGACCTGCTCTGTGTAATCCTTGTTAATTAGTGTCTTTTAGACATCTGTTATGGCAACTGTGCTTGATGAGAACTTTTTTTCCTGTTGACTTAAATAATGTTCTGATTCCCCTGTTTCTCTCCTGCATTGCAACGGTGTCAGCTTGATAGTGCATTCAAAAATCACAGTAATACCTTTGAATTCTATCCTTATTCGTGCACCATCTGCCCTGAACTGGCAGATTACTGTTTTTTATTTTACTCTTAATTTTTATTAAGGTTTTTTGCTGTCTGAATGGCTATAGTCTATAAAAATACTTGGTTACTCTCCTTAAGTTAGCTAAGGTAGATTTCTACATTAATAAGAGTAACATCATCACTGTGTGGGAAGTAATGAAGAAACCAGGAAGCCACATCACACGAAGCTGGAATCACTTGCTATGTTAGGATATTTGAGACAAAATGTGTTTGACCTAAATACATTTGGACATTAAAAAACTGGACTATAGCTCATACTCTTGGAAGAGGTGCTGTGTCCTACATGCTAAGGACTCTGAGAAAGACCCAAAAACTTATAGCTGTGTCTGGCAAGTGGAGTGGCCCAATAAAATGATATAGCTGATGCTGAGGACCTGACATCCTCACTACATATTTAGGTTTTTATGTTTTGATTTGGGGTTTTGGGTTTTTTTGGGTCTTTTTCCTGCCTTCAGAGTAGCTCTAACCTTGTCCCAGGGACTGTGTCCATTTGTACCTGAGATATATTAGGTACACTCCAGTTGCTACCAAATGCTTCCATCATCCAGTCGTATTTCATTCGAAAGTAATTCCAGTCAGGCATTTCATGACCATACCAAGATGCAAATCAAAGAGTAGTAAGTGGCAGAAGAATGGAGAATTCACTTCAGTTGTAGACTCCCAATCTGAATTAACACACTAATGTGGAAGAAAGAACATATATTTACAAAGGACTATTGAGTAGGAGAGAAAAAGTGTACACTGTATTTGTAAGTACAATACTGGAATTAGTCCTGGTTGGTAAGTGCTCACAAGACTCTTCAGAAAATGGAGGATACTCAAGAAAATGAATCAATGAAAGCAAATAAGCTCTGATCAGAGCTTAATCTGGTGAAGTTATTACAGAAAACAATTAAAATTAACCTAATTACAGGTACAAGTAACTTCACAGAAAAAAAATGACAACTATTAACAAATACATTATTGTAGTGCAGAGAGGATAATCCTACAACTAAAGCCTAGATAGAAGCTGAATGTGAATTAATTTCAACTATAAATAGAGCAATATGTGCAAAGTGTCATTAAGCATTAAAACAAATCATATATGGAAGTGGTGAATTCTGCATTTTTTAATACTTTCCAAATAAGATGGTATGCTTTCCTGGCTGGTATAATTTTGTCAGATATGAGTAACTGAGCTTATTAGTGGACCAAATGAATTAAATTACATAATGTGATGTATACAAGATCAAATTAGGCAATATGATAGTCCACTCTCTGAAGACTCCATGTATTTTATAACTCCTTATTGAATAGGATTTATTTATTGTGTTTCCTTGAGTAATGTTACCATCATAAACTTTTGGGTGATTTAAATATAAGATTGTTTACATTTTATACTGTTCTGGTCTATGAATTTAAAGTTGTCAAACTCTTGGATACTTCTTGTATTGTTATGCTTATTATTACGTGCTTTGTCTGCAAGCAAGTTGCAGCTACCTATAACATGGTGAAAGTATTTGTACTAGTCTTATCCACAATTTTTAAAAAAAAATTTGGAGAAAAAAATTGCCCATGGCAGAAGAGCAAAATTTCTTCTGTTCAGAGAAATAAAGTTCTCATAACAACTGCATGCAATATTAAGATGTAGTTTATTGTCATAGTACAGCTGATAAATTCTGAATCTTTAATTTGACTATCCTTATGTTATCTCTTGTAAGTGTGATATCTGTTTTAAAACAGTATTGCCTAAATACATGCTGGAGCACTGGCTAGGTCTAGGCCAGGCTGGGGTTGGAATGAATTGTCCCAAGTCTTCCATCTTACACCTCAGATGTTTCTGTCACTGGAAATCATTGTACACAGCAGCCAAAGAAGCAGGAGTTGGTGAGTTCTTGAGTCTTGCTTTGTGACACACCTGACATACGCTTTGAGCATATTTTTTCCTGGGATGTCAAAGAGTTTCAAGTATGAAATATAGGTGTAATCACAAAGATGGAGGCCACCTTCCTTTGCCATTAATTCTGCAACTGTACAAAATTAATCTAGATCAGATGAGAGCACAAACCTGCGTTCTTACCAGGCTGGCTAGAGTTCAGACCACTATTATGCTTTTATGCTTGCTTTGTACTAGCTGCAAAAAAGCAGAGGTTAACTGTTTCGGGCATCCAAATTAAGTTTCTCAGTTACTGTTTTTTGAACACATTTAAATTAATAGACACAGCTTTTATAAATTAGACATTTATGTCATATGACTTTAATGTTTGTTTTTTGTATTTTTTTTTCTTTTTCATCCTATATTAGGAACTTTAAATGGCAATTTATTGTACAGTCAAACTGGAGATTGTAATTGAGATTCAGTGAAGGATTTCTATAAAGACAGTGGATTTGGGCAGAAGTTGGTTACCTGCATTCAAAATGTCAGTTTTTACAATTTCAGCTAAGTTTGGAATTGCCTGATGCCTCAAAGACCTTATATATTTTTTAACTGATTGATGTACACTTTTTCATTTGCCGGTAGTTTACAGGTGTTTCTTCCATCTCTCCAGAATTGCCCTAATTCTGAAGTAGCTCAACATTTGGTTGCCTCCCCGAGATGAAACATACTAACAATGCAAACAGTCAGAGAAAAGTGTTAAATTCTGTCTTAGTTCTGAATCACATGATACAATTTTAGGAAAATAATATTTTAATTCAATATCCTTTTTTTAAACTCTATTTGGTATTTTAACCCCTATTTGATTATGTAGGTTTCCAGGATTATTTTCAAATTCCTTGTTGTGATTTTGTGGAATCCTATTGTTTACAGTTTCTATACCATTTTTATCTCCCTCTGTAATATTAGGTCAAACTTAAATATTGCTCTTAGATGAAACTTAAATATTGCTCTTGCTCTACTATTTGTCTAGAGGTCCTAGAATAAAACAAATATTTTAAAATAAGACAAGCCCTTATTAAGTTTATGGAGAAATGGGTAGTTAAGAAATGCACTTTGAAGCAAACAGGAAATAAGTTTTGAATTTGTTAGCATTTTAATAGTTTGGAAAACATAGGTATTCAAAAAGTCAGGAAAACATATTTGTTGATCAAGTGAATAGATAATACCCTTTAAAGCTTGCTTTCCCTCAGGATACTAAAAGGACAAACCTCATTATTTCCTGAAATTTTTTATACTAATTCAGCATATTTTTTCTTTAAAAAAAAGCATTCATGTTTTAAAATGAAACCTAGGAATAGGTTAACAGACCAGATAACACGCATTTGCTATTAGACAGAAGCTTGCTTTAAATATGCTGTATTAAGGGAAAAACTAACATTTCCTGAAACAATTTAATGCAAGACAGGAAAACTGTGCTTTCAATGAAAAAGAAACTCCTCACAGGCACCTAAAGTGAAACAAAGAATGCAAACAGTTTATTTGCACTTAAACATTTCCACAAAGATAATGAGAGAACTTAGTTAACAATTAAAAACCAAAACTAAACAGACACCACCTCCCAGATTTACTTGAAAACAATTCATTGTGTATACAGTGTAGAAAAGGAACTCCTGAACCCTTTTCATTATGCGAGGATGGTGAGACACTAGAACAGGTTGCCCAGAGAAGCTGTGGATGCCCCATCCCTGGAAGTGTTCAAGGCCAGACTGGATGGGGCTTTGAGCAGCCTGCTCTAGTGGGAGATGTCCTCCCCGCCATGGTGGGGATGGAACCAGATGGTCTTTAAGGTCTCTTCCAACACTAACCATTCTATGATTCTGTGATTCTCATTATAGGGAACTGAATGTTTGTCCTGACACCACATAATTGCCATGAACTTGATATTGTAAATCCTTGTTCATTAACAGCTCATCTTAAAGCATAAAACTTATGTGAGCAGTCTAAATATGAGTTTTGTAGAAATGTTCACAGTTATGTTGTAGGGGAATTCAAATATGGATGTAGGTATCTGAAGAGAATAATTCAAGAGAATTTGAATTAGCACTATTAACAACATAAAACCTGCTATTTGGTGTTTATCGATAAAGATTCCGTAGGAGCTTCAACAGCCAATTGCACTTTTCTCTGCAAGATGTCAGGAAATATTTGGATGATGTGAATACTAATGAAACTGAAAAATTAAAACTAGGACATTAAATAAAAGGTGCTATTTGGTGCTTTATTGCTTATTTCCTCTGACAATTCTCTAGGAAATGAATTAATACATGTAATTTGGTGCTTTAGTACTTATTTCCTCTTCACAAATACTCCTTGCAAAAGACTGTTTTTCTAACCAGATGGATGAAAAACAAGAACATAAATAAATAAATAAGAAAATTTGACCGTGTTTTGGTAGCCTTATACCAAAGAAATCAGAAGTATCTCTCCAGCCTTTAAGATAAAAGAATGAATTCTTGGGGAATTAAATTGTTCTTACAATAGCACAGCCAAAGCATCCTTTGTTTCCAGCTGTTTTTTTTTGTTGTTGTTCTCATATTAATTTATATTAACCCTCTCGATTGTAAAATAATAGATATCATACATTTACCTTTTCACAAGCCTGGGTTTATTTGCTAATGTGTGCTTATTTTTTGATTCATATTTCAGCTTAATATTGCATCACTTAATAGGAATTTTTCTGGAAGATTCCCTCCCCCGCAAATCCTGTAATTCTGTGGATTTTCTAAACTGAACCAAAATAGGATCAAAAGAACCCAGTTGTCTGAGTTAACAGAAAAAGAAGAGGATAAATGTGCGGCTTTGATCTCATTGTTTGTTGTGACTTAGGATATTACTAGGTGCTCTCTTCTCTTAGGACTTGCAGCTCGTATTCATCCCCTGAGGTAGCATCTGAAGTTGTTTTTTTTTTTTACCCCAATTTTGATAAGAATTGGAGTGGACAGCAAGACATTTAGTTTTTAAAATGCATGTGGAGATGAAGCAATGCCTTCCTTGTCTACCAAAGCTCATTTGTTAGAGAAATCACTGAGCATGTGAGAGAGACAAGTTCCCTGCTTGAGAGGTTTCAGAATTATATCAGCCTTAAATGCCAGGCTAATAACAGAGGAAGTGGAAGGGAGCACTTCGATGCTGAATGCACCTACCATTGCATCCTACATGCATGCTCTTTTTGTCTTTCGCAATGTCTCTTGATTCAACAGAAAAAATTGAGGCCTGGTCTGCACCTTGGAACACCTGACAGCTTGATACTCTGGGCCCTTAGCAGAGTTACAGACATGCTCTTCTACAAAAACATTTCCTTCAATGTTATTTTCTATTATGTATGTAAGTGCAAGTAGGGTGTTATACTTAGCAGAGTAATAGGAGTCTGTCAAAAGTAACCATTGTAGTAGCAGAGTTTACTTTCATGTAAGTTGAATGTAGAGCATTTAATTACAATTTCTTCAGTGAACACTTTAGATAGTATTGGACCTGATTTTGTAGTTTTCAGAGCTGCTGAAAAATTAAAACAATTCTCTTCTCACTGAAAATAATTACTCATTTGTTAGATCTGAACTGATGAATGTCTTCTTACCTGTGAAGATGCAGGAAATTTTCTAGGAAGACAGAAAATAAACATAAGAAAATAAATGAGTTTCTACATTACATTTCCCATTCATTTGTTTTAATACAATAAATACAGCATAACTTATAAGTATTGGCCATCATTACTCACCAGAAAATACTGTTCCTCTACTCAGAGAGAAGAAACAAAAGTCTGCTGAATTTTTTTCACAGTTCAACTTTCACTTACTTCTTTGATGGTGCTTCTCTGAAGTTATGAGCTATATAATTTTATTACTATTCAACTTTTATGTTACATTTTCTCTTTATTCATCTGAGACAACATGTGTGCAGTGAACCTTCAGGAATACCTCTACTCGTGGTACATCTCTCTCTGAGAAATGCCAGATTTTAAGAAGCACCTTTAAGGTTCATTCAAGCATGTAAATCAAATTAAAAAAAAAAAAAAGATTACTTTTTCCCTAATCAAATATTGCAGCCATGAATCTTGTTACAGAAGCTAGATCCATTAGATAGGGTTAAAGAGTCTTTGGGTCCTAGTTTAAAGGAAGTGTTTGATATCTGGTTCCAGAAATATGTCATTTGAACACAGAAAATTAGGCACTTCAGAGCAGTGTAAACCAGACAACTGCAAACGCTGAAAAGCCTGTGTTGAAATCTTGTCACTCTCTCAGATGAAGAGGTCAAAATGTCTCTGTAAGGCCTGATCTTATGTAAGATTAATTTTTGAGAAATAGATAGAAATTTAAGAAAAACCCCAACCATATCTGAGAATATGCTTGTTTAATGGAGAAATGGTTTGGATATTTTGGGTATCTTTGATGACCAAAGATATCTGCCAGTCAGCTTGAAAATGACCAAGGAAGGGACAACTCTAGAAACTTTTTGACATCGTTTTCACTGGCTAAGGATGACTCTTCATCTCCTACCCATCTTTTTTTCTGGTTTAGAATCAGGATATTCCTATACAAATGTATCACCAGGCGTCAGTCAAACAGAAAACAATGCTTACTTAGAAAATCAACATCATAATTGCTAGCAAAATTCTCTGTTGCTGAGATGCTCAGACAGAGCCTTATTCTGTCATGGCAGAAATAACCCATGATCGGTAAGATAAACTGTGATTACTAGATACTCTAACTTTCAAAACAAATAGAAACTTGGCCTTATGTAAGTCACCGCAGATGGTAGTGATTTCAGTGCATCAGTTTCTTCTTCCTCTTCTTCTTCTTCTTCCTATTCTTTTTCTTCTTCTTCTCACTTTTTTAGAGAACTAATATGAAATGATAAATCCATAACCATAGGTCAGACAAATAAATACTATCAGAGAAAAAAAGCACGTCTTTGAAAATTTAAATAATTTTTAAGAGTTCGTTAACCTTCATTCATTGACCACATACTGATCCCTGAAAAAAAAATCTATCATCTCTGTGGTTTTTCAACACATTTTTACACAGTATTTCAGTTGTGCTAGAAGGGCAGAGGCGCTTACATGCATGCAAGTATTTCTACAGCTCTTAGGTCATTGCTTTCCTTTCAGTATATTTGTGTTGTCAGCAATGAGTTTTCTCACAGTGTATTTATTTTCAAGAGTATCTCTCTGTCTACCTAGTAATATATGTTTCCATTGCTGGCAATTAATAGGGTAAATTGCAATTGCAGTTCTTTAGCATGGTACTACAGGTAGAAAGATTCGATAATATAAGATCAGACTGTCAATTTAAAATGCATTCTTGTTTTCCAGCATATTTGCAGCAACATGAAAAAATAACTCGCCTTCAGGATAAAGCAGTATGAAAAGAACCTTAATAGATTTCCTTCAATATAAACAATGAAGAAAGTTATTTCTAAAAAGGACTGCTTTAATAGCAATTAATTACTTTGAAAGACAACAGCTAGAAGTCAAAAATGTTCCAAAATGTGTAAAGGTGACACGTCCAAGGTTTTGAGCATTTTTAGTAATTAAAAGGAGATTACTGCTGGAAAATTCTGTGCCTGTTTTGACATTGATGGGATCAGAAAGGTGAATTTAGTTCAGATTTGCTTTGTCAGAAATCACAAGGCTGCCTTATGGCTATTACATCTTCAAAAACTCTTCAAGGGAAAACAAATAGGAAGAAATGTTCAAAGTAATTGATTAAAGGTGGTGGTTAATTCAGACTAAGTAGAAAAATGACCCAGCTCTACTTTTAAAAGAAAATAAATTATGCCTAGTGTAGATGAAAAATAAAAGGGTAAAATAAAAAGAAGGATCATTTAAAAAGGAGTAAAGGGGACTGCTTGTAAAGATAGAACTAATATGGTCAATTTATTCAATTTTTTATATGAAGCATTTAAATAAAAGGCACTTTGGAATGCTACTGTAGAGGTGAAATATCTTCCTTTCTTCAGCATAGCTTTCTTGCTTGTTTTTAGCTTGTCAATCTTGGAGATGAAATCAAAATACAGCTCCTACAAATTTATGAAACCTCATTTATAAGCTAACAAATGAACAAAACAGTCATTCATTGGCTGGAAAGACTCAGCAACACAAAAAAGACTCATGAGATGCTGGAATCAGTGGTTACTATCTCTCAGGTGCATGCAATGTCCCAGCTTTTTGGGGTTGATTTATTATCACATGCTCAGGCTCTGATGTAACATTTCTTTCTCTTTGAATGTGTGTGAATGTGAGGCCGAGAGTGTTGATCCATGGATGCTTTTTCAAAACAACAATGGGATTCACTTTTAGAAATCCTCCCATTAAAAAGACATGTTCATCACAGTCCCACCAACAGGCTTGCTCTCATGACTGAGAGCGGTAAGAAATTCCATTAACACAGGAGCCAGGGTTCCACCTGCAGCATCTTCCATTTTAGCCTATGTTACTCCAGTCTAGATCTTGATCAAATGTCAGCTAAGTGCCATGGCCTCATTTAGATCATCTGTCAATAACTTCTCATTATTTAAAACACTTTAGCTGCTTTGGGTCCCTTGACAGAATTATGACTGTCCTGTCTTGGGAGAACAGGTATACCATCTGAGAAGATTTGGGTCAAGAAGGAGTTTAAAAATTTACTTTTTCAAAGTCATTATCAGAGTTTTGCTTCCCAGCATACAGACTTCATGAGATTTTTTTTAGCTGCTTAGAGAATAAACAAGCCACTGCAGTGTGGACAAGAGCCACCCCACACCACCTGAGCTGCTCTCCAGGATCACTCCCTGGCATGGATGATGGCAGCAGTAGAGGCATGTTACTCAATACCATAGCACAGTGGTACCAAGAGAGCAGCTTGCAGCTGGCGTCAACTTTTACCCATCTGAGTGCCTGCATCCCTCCCACAACCCTAAATCCACTTGGACCACACCAGATAAGCATTCCCATGCCTTAATCCCCTTAATCCCCTACACTTTAATCCCTCCCTTAGCACAACAGCTAGGCACCTGGTGGCCGCTTTCGCTCTGCAAGCACTGCTGGAAATATGTTCTGCAATGTGTTAAGCCATTGGCAAAAGTCAAGGGGTAATACAAATGCTGCTCCTGCTTCTGTGTCAGCTGAGGCAGTGGGGTTGGGAAGGAGAGATTTCTGGTATCAGAGCGAGAGCAGGTGCAAACACAGCTCTGTGGGACAGTGGAGTGCCTGCCTGGGACTTGAGAGGCCCTGGGATGTTTAACATGGCAGTAGTGAAGTGTCTGGAAAGGAGAACTCTGCTTCTACAGGCTCTGTTTGTGCTCCTTTGCACAGAATTTTACACACTTCCCTTGGCCTCAGTGCACCACAAGTCTCAGCATAGGGAACATCTTCAGCTTGCATCATGTAGGATGGCTTCTCCTGTATATTAGTGAGTCTTTGGTGACTCACACTTTGTGTACAGCATGGCTTCATTTTCTCCTGTTTTATAGGAAGTTGTTCTCTGCCAGAAGACAGTTATATTGAGGGAGAAAGGGAAAGCTTCCTCATTCAGCCTAACACCTAGTCCATGCAGCACATGCTCCTGTGTCATCTCATAGCCATAGCCCATCACCCTCTCTTGGTCACTACATAAGGCACAGGCATAAACATCGCTACTTCTTGAGTTTCCTATGCTTTAAGAATGACATAGTCATTAACTTCAGGTAAGTACCTGTGGCTGTGAAACCAAATCCCACATACCAGAGACTGCAGAAATCCCCTTTAGTCACAAGAAAGCTGTACTCCTCTTTGGTGTCTACTGATGGCTAGTTTAAGTGCTTGGCATGTCACCTGTCATGATCCTCTCCTGGTCAGATAAGCAGAAGTTTCCAGGCAAGATACTGTCACATGTGAAGTGAGAGTAGGCTTCTCCTGAGAAATTCATGCTGTTTGGGACCAACTACCTTCCAGATCTGGCATACAATGAACATGAATATGGATCACATTACTGCCAGAACACATGTTCTGCACTATTATTTTTATCTCTGCTGAGTTAGCAACATCAAAAGTTGACCACAGTAATGATTAAGTAATGATTAAGTAATAATTAAGAATATTTCAAAATTAATTTCCTCTCACACAGCAAAGGCCACGTTTCTCATTAAGTGAAAAATGCATCTCCCTGTGAAATTTTAACAGAAGGAGCCAGTATATGCAAGTGAGATAAATGCATGAGGAGTTTGAGCAATATCCTTGAAAGTGCTCAGACGCACAGTTTTAATGTACTTGCTTTACTCGGTGGAATGCATTTTCCTTGCAGTCCATTCTTTCATCATTCCTTAACTTCAAAGTGAATTATGTCAGCGCTAAAGCACAGTAACAGATAGCTCAACCACAAAATTCTACTCTATCAAAAAAGTATTATAACTGAAAATGGGGAATTTATATCCAAAGACCTCCTCATCTGTAACTGCAGTGTGTCAGTGTGGTACTCACCAAAGGCTGGAGCAGCGGGACAGAAGTCCCCATGGGACAGTGGAGTGCCAAGCCTGGCATCCTTCTGTTAAGCAGGTATAGAAACATTAACCAACTCCAGCCTCTTTAGTGTAGGGAGGATCATTTTCTACAAGTCTTCATCTGTATGCGAGCACAATTTGAGACGGCTTAAAAATAATGGCACACGTAAAGAAGTGTGGATAGTCCCTCAGGAGGCATGCATTTGTGGTTACATATGGGAAAAAATCACTGGGTGGTGTGTGTGTGCTTGGGAGATAGATAGAGACATCTCCAGGGTACATTGAGTAGGCGGGGTTTTGGTGGCAAGGTCCTGCTCCTAGGGGCTCCTACTAGGGATATTCTCTTTCTTTACATTATTCAGGCTGAAGTCAGGCATCCAAGGGCAGCAGGGTCAGAGGAAGAGCTCCAGGGAGCCTTCATCCCTAACTGGGAAAGCAGAGACCTGTCTATGAGCATGGGACAGGATTGACTGCCCTTGGTCTGTGGTGCTGTCTCAGAGCTGTGCTTTGTGACTGGTGTCCCCACTGGTGTCAGCAATGCTGAGCTGTCCCAGGCTTTGCTGTAGCCACTTCAGATGCACTTATGGGTTGGGATCAGAGCAGAGTGGGAAGATCAGGTTATGCAGTGGTAGGTCACCTCCTGGGGTGTCTCTGAGGACAACTCCGTATGCTAAGTGATGGTGGGCTAGTCCCTCTGGCAGGTGATCAGCACTCTTTGGTCACCTCTGAAGGCAGCTGCAGCTGAAGGGCACATGATGCAGCACAGTTTCTCCATGAACATAGGGCATATAAAATACTGACTTCATTTGGCTTCCAAGAAATCCACCCTTGATTAAATTTCTTTGACTCTGTTAGTGAAAAGACCAGGAGCCAGATTTGTTTATGTTATAAATGGGTAGGGCTTAGAGGAATTTGGCTAAATTAGTCTATAGGCAGGTTTTATTCTCGGTCAGCAGAGGCTTTTTAAAAATGTGGGATGAGATTACGTCTGGGTACCATGAGAAGACAGGGAAAAAGACATTATTCTATCCCAGAGTATGCCAGCACTGCAGTCAGCCATGGCTATATGTGCCTGAAGAATACGGTACCAGATGCTGGCCTGAAATACGTGCTGGTTTTTGAGATCTGAAGAAGAAATCTTTATAATATTTACTTTCATTTTCTTTTTCTTTTTTGAGGTGTACAATTGTTCAAGCATGTTGGATTCAAAGCCATTTTAATGATGTACGAAAAGACTAATTAGAATGTAAAATGATATCTCAGTTACTCTTTAAATTTCCTGGGTTTGTTCTGAGAGTGTGTTTTAGTAATTATGCTGTATATGCCAAATGGTGGGAAGAAAACTCATTCCTAAGCTAATTGGCGTATGTCTCATTTTGTATAATCTAGTTTTCTCTGTGTTAATGAGAAATAGCATATTTTTCTTTCACTCTTTTTCTTGCAGTGATGGGATTGCTTTTGTTTGCTTATGCATGCATTGCATGTTCTCAGCAGTGTAACTTCTTTATCAGGCAAACAAGATAGTAAGACTAATTTGAGACAATAGCCAGCTACTTTATGGACCATGGAATGAGTTTTGTATTAGCCAAATTTTGTGTTTTAAGGTACACCAAAATGAAATGATATTAAATTTATAGTTAGTTTTGAAGTAGTTTGGGAAAAG
Organism: Thinocorus orbignyianus; assembly: GCA_013400375.1. Classification (NCBI taxonomy): domain Eukaryota; kingdom Metazoa; phylum Chordata; class Aves; order Ciconiiformes; family Thinocoridae; genus Thinocorus; species Thinocorus orbignyianus. Next base: position 48,414 of record VXBW01000253.1, read on the forward strand.
TTATTTTGACAGAGTGTTTCATTAAAGCCAGTACATTAATTCTCAAAATTATGATTCTCAAAATATAAATAAAAAAAAAAAAAATATCTGCACTGTAACTTGGAGGTTGGGTCCTAAGGAAATTGTGAGGGAGCACACTGATAATCAGAAGTACTTTTTCATTTAACTGTCTGAAATGTAGGGATCAAAAGAAATGTTTCATATTGGGAAGGAATTTGACCACCATATGGGTAAAAAAAATCTTGCAGTTATGAGAGGAATATTTGTTTGCTTTTACAGGCAAGAAACCTTCAAAACTGATAGAGGAGTCTCATAGTAATTAAATCTCTTGAAGGAAAGAGTTTAAAGATATTACATAAAAAAAATCTATTTATTAGCAATAAAAAGCAGAAAGCACCCTAACTTCTATGATGATTAGTTTTGATTTGAAGGTTTATTAGCATATAGGCTAAAATTTTGTTTCTGAAGTTCAATTTAGCAAAGTTACCCATCACCAAGAGAAAAAAATAATTTGGTGAGAATAATGTAAAGTTGTGGATGCTTACAAATATTTACACCAACTTATTCCTTCTAGATGCAGGGTCAGGAATAGAAACAACTAAAATCCTACTTTTTTTTGTAGTAGTAGTAGTATTTTTTTAGTTATTATAAAAAGAACTTTCTATTCCCTTTAAAAGACAAAACTGTTTGGTAGTTGCAGCAAAAGGACCATATATAATCCCAAAACTATACAGGTTACCACTTACATGCCATTATGCTACCACATAGATTTATTATTGCCACATTAACCTTTCTTTCCCCTTTTTCCCCCACAGTGTTTGTCATTTCACATACATTCAGAAAAGCTGATTTGTTATTACCATTCTCTGAAGGAAATTATTTTTTCAGAAATGTTATCTGTACTGCAGTACCTCTTGGGAGTCCTAGGCATAGATAAAAGCCATGCTGTACTACACATACTGAATAAACGTGTAATAAAACACAGCCGTTTCCAGAGAGCTTCCAGTGAAATAGGAGAAAGGTAGCAGATAGATACAAAGGAATGGAATTGTGTCTCCTCACTTAATGATGAAGAAGTCATGACCAAATCCCTGGGCCCCCTTATCATAGCCAAAAAGAGACCTGGAAACCTCCAGAACTGCTCAAAGAGCAATCCAAGTGGGGGAACCACACTTAAAAGTTACTATTATTTTCCAAAGGTTTTTAAGGGAGGCTGGACTGGCTGACTCCCATCAGACATCCAGTTTCTAGTGACGAGAATTCAGCATCTTGGTACTGTTATAATCATAATTAGTTTCAGTGCTGTCTTTGTTCATAAACAGCCATAATTCCAGCACATTCCCTCACTGTGACCTTTTGTCCTAATACACTTTAAAAGAAAACTCTTTGTTATTACTTGATTGGCTAGCATTAACTGATTCTTATTTATCTCACTGGCATATTGTGGGGAATAATTAATGTTTGTGTACTGCTTTGAAAATGAGCATCATTGCATCAAACACTAGTTTGAGGAGAAAGATGCTTTTTGATGTTCTTATCTTTTTTGTGCAGGCGTTAATTGGCTCTGCATTCATCTTCCTCCCACTTTATCAGTTGCAAGTTCAAATTTTTTTAACCTTAGATCATTGAGAAGTTTCTCAGAAAACGTACAATAATTGCTTTTGATTTGCCCTGTTCATCTCTTTTGGATGTGTGAGTGCCCAGGGAGAAGGAGGAGACAAAGACAATTCTTCAGGTCACAAGGATGTTATGGTAGACATGTATGCTAATATTGCTTTAAGAGGCAAAAGTAGTTTTGGCAGAAAATAAACTCCCCTGTGTTCTAACACTCCTCATTGAGGTTGGAGGCTAGGTATGGCTAGGCATAAATTCTGAGTGATGCCCAACTCACCACTATCAGTCCAGTTGCATTTAATATACTAAACTACTGCGATTCTGGATACACTAATAGTGGACTGCATCTTCAGCCTAGTTGTTCTCATGAACTTGCATGGCCACTATCAAGTCTTTGGTCGCATTCAGTGAGAAACTGAAATGACTAGCTACTTAACCAGTGCAGTTTATTTAACGAGCAGATATAAAAGTTCATGAGGTTTGCTGGTGATAAATAGACTGTCTGCAAAGCACATGCAAATGAAAGTATTGTTAATTATACAAAATGCGTGACAGAGTTACAAATAATACAACCAGGCTATAAATGTAGAAAACTGACTTTCTAGAGAGATTTCTAAGTTTCCCGAGGAAGCACTCAATACAGCCTAAGTCTTACCCAAAGATGTCCCTATGGGGGGCTGGGGAAGAAAGGCTCAGCCAGCCCATCAACTGGTCCTGGAAGTCAGAGGCAGTCTCTAATGGAGTACTCCTTGACTTGGTCACAGTGGTATCCTCCCCTTTCTTGGGCTATTTTTATACTATTTTTTTACCGTCAAGGTGGAATTTCTCCGTAGAGGAGGTAGAATTTTTGACCACTGAAAACTGTGAAACTGAACTGAATGAAACCACAGAAAACACATGGTACTTTCAAAGTATCAAAAAACCCCTGTGATTTACATGGTGTCCCAAAAGTGTTCATATTTCTAAGTCCAGAAGCTTGAGGTTTTGTTCAAACAGCTAAATTCTTTTACATCTTTCACAAGAATGCACTATAATCTAAATATGCAAATACTAACATACTATGACAAACACGCAAAAAACCGCAGTAGACAAAGCTTCTTGTTGTGGCCTGACAGTGATCTGATTAGCTGAACTTGATGCACTGGCTAGCAATTTTCTAAATGCCTGACCCTGTAAAAGCTGGAAGACATATAAATGTTATTATCTCTCAGTTGACTCACACTAAAATATATTAACATTTTGGAAACTTCTACAAAAAAAATAAATCTGAATAAAGTATATGGAAGTGAAGAAAGGAAAGAAAAGATCCAGCCCTAATAAGTCTGAAAAGAATTTCTCTGAAAGAGGATAAGAAATACATCCAGAACTGAAGACCTTTGTTTTGGGTCTGGTTTTGATACTACATTTTCCAAAATTCAGCCACTGCTTGAGAATGGATGCAGACTTTGTTAATATACCTGGTAACGGCAAGTCACTATTTGGCCCACATGAACTTCATTTAATCATGAAAATGAAATGTCTCTTTCTAGTCCCCAAAATTCACTTTGGCTGGAAGCAGTTTTTTATTATTGCATTTTTGACCAGAGATTGCAAGCAGTGCCATGAGATTAGCTGACCATCTGTACAGATTGTGTATTGAGTAATGACTGTCACAACTTCAGTACAGCACTTATGGCAAGATGCTTGCAAGGTATCGATAAGCCAGAGATTCGTTTTCACTAGGTCATTCATATCTTAAAGAATTTTTGGTACCAAAAAAATTGGGAAAAACTGCAGCCTGTTTAGGGACAAATAAAGCAGCAAAACCAGTGGGTTAGATGGCAGACAAGATTTTATGCTCTTTGTCTTTTATGATCCAAAATAGTTTAGCCTGCTTAAAAGCAGTTTGACATTTTGAAGAAATTCTGGATGTGTAATCACCAAAATCATGGATAGAATTAAAACTTCTGTTCTTTTAGCATAATTATTTTCAGGCACAATTTCTAAGATAGAGAATGAATCCCAGTAGATTAGGTCTTAAGGATTATGGAGGAAAGCAGGGCCATGGTTAATTTTACCTTTTCTTAATGACCGATCAGGTAAAAAAAAAAGAAAGTAAAATTGTGTGCAATTTCTGGATTTGCCTGTCCTAATCAGTGATTTTTTAGACTGAATCACTGTTAATGCTATCTAGACAAAGCAAAGGATGGAAAATGGCAGGGGAATAATTTCAATTAATTTACTAAAACCTTTCTATGCGTTGTCTTACTCACCCGTGTGACCTTCTGTAGACGTCCTACTGCTGAATGCAGTCCAGGCGTGCACAAATTTATCTTGGCCTTTGCACAGGACTTGCACACAGTCTCTTCTTGTATAAGCTGGTGACTCATTGCTTCAGCTGACTTCATTTCTGTATGTTTTTGTTGTTGTTGTTATCCATATTGTCAGACCTTGCCTTAGGAAAATGCATAAATAAAAATACAAAAACTTTGCAGGTTTTTTTTCCTTTTTTTTCAAAATAAATTTCACCATATAAGGCTACAAATTAGTGTGAACATTATATCTTGCAGCTGTTATCAGAGAAAAAGCACAAAACATCATACCAACTCTTGGTCCCTGTCCCTTCCTCTCCCTCCCCTCCAGTATTTCCCTGGTTCCACTGATACTAGTCAATCAATTAATTTCTTTTTTTTGTTTGTTAGGTGGTTGTTGGTTTTTTTTGTTTCCTTCCAAGTTTTGATGGTAAATTTGCTCTGGATAGAAGTGTTTGAGTTATAACAAGCCATCATGAAATTTTCTGGGACTGATGTGAGAATGAAAGTGCTGGATATTACTAGTAGACACTCTGAGCAGAAGTGAAAAGGATGAAGAACACACTAGGACTGACCTGCTAGTGAATAAACACTGCAGTTCTCAAACTGGCAGACAGCTGTTTTGTTTGGGGAGCTATGACTACATAGTTGTCTCTAAGTCCACTTGTACTTAAAAGGAAATGTTATATTCAGATTAAATATATATATTCCACAGTCAAGATAATTCACAGCGAATATCATATTTATGTTCCATCTTGATGGCAAAGAGTGTGCTTGTCCCAGGGGTGTAGCCTGGAGCAGTAGACATAAGAAGGCTGTCATGGAACACATGACTTGACATCTTCTGGGATGTAGCTACGCTGCCCGGAGCTTCAGCACAGGTTTCCTGTGCCTTGCATTCACTTCCTCTCATGGCTGTAGGCCCTGAGATGCAGCTGGAGATACTATGGAGGTACCCACAGTGCCTTGGCCACACACCAACCCCTGCATGCATGTCAAAGCGGGTGATATGATGCTCTATGAGAGCTGATCTGAGGGATCTGCTCCCCCAAGGTGCAGCTCAGTATGTGGATTTCTCTGTTTCCTGAAAAGCATCAACTTCCACTTAATAGAAATACTGTTGCTCAATTTGGGCTTTAAATATTACAGCAGAACCAGCGAGTGGCACTAAATAATTTCCTGTGCTAGAAATGATAGCCAAAAACCTACTCTGGAGGGACAGCAGCCAAATATCTTCAGACTGTAATTAGCAGAGAACTACATGTTACATTTTGAAACCCGCTCTCTATGAGGACTTAAAAATTACTCACCAAATGGAATACATTCAAAGTGTGCTTGAATGTGTCCCTTTTTTATGTTTTCAGTATGTTCTGTGACTTACACTCTTACCTAGAGCTGTGTGCAAACATTTAGTCTGCCCTTTTCTCCAATATCACCCAGGCATTCTTGCTGCAGAGAAAGGACTTGGGATTTTACATTTAAAGTCCTTAGAAAGCATCATGAAACCCATCATAAGATATTAATTTGCTCTTCAAGGGGTCATGTGGGTAGTGGATTTGTCATATAAAATTACTATTTCCTTCTGATTCATAACCGATCATACCTTAGAAATATAAGCCTAGTTCCTCAGCTGTAGATCAATTATATCTACCTTAGCAGATAAAGAGCAGATTGGCAGATCAAAGAAGACGCCTCCATCTATGTTGCAGGTGTCTCAAGGTGTTTACATCTGACCAGATGTAGTTTGAGCCTATGAGCCAAACATCCCCTGATTGCAGCAGTTTGAAGATATTTAAAGGAGCAGTCACCGATTCAGGGGCATGTGATGGAGAATTCTTACTTAGTTGCTTATGAAATGAGTGTTGTTCACTTGTGCACAAACCAGTTCTTACCCATGCGTGGGGACTGGGGATTGTTCGGGACTTTGCTGCTGAGTGGCTTGACTATTCTAGATCAAAACAGTGACAAGGGTACCAACTTCAGCACTGGTTTATTACAAATATATTCTTGGCCAGTTGTGTTCAGAGCGTTTCAGGCAGTCTTATAGAATAAATCTTGGCAGTTGTGTTTACCTCCAAACATATCAGGAAGTCTTGTAGGACAAATCTTACCTGAAATGTATTACATGAAGGTATAATACCTAGAGCAGCTAAAACTGTTGCAGGAATAAATATATGAGTCCGAGAACCTCTTCATAATACTTTTTAACAAAAAATTGCCAGTTCAAGTCAGGACACTACTAATAATTTGCCTTGCAAAAGGGCTGGATTTCAAGAGACAAAGTCTAATCATATTCTGAAATGAGTTACAAGCAAGTAAAATTCTCATTGATTTCTCCACTTTGGAGACAAAACGTGCTCTGGAAGGTTGCATTTTACCCATGGTGACCTAAAGGACAGCAATTGTAGAGAAAAAAGAATATCTTTTCTTGGTGGCAATTCTTTAAATTGTTCAAGTATATTGTGTGATAAGCCTTGATTCAGTTAAAGCTTAGTAAAAGTCACTTTTATTAGATTGAAAATTGTAATAAGAGACTACAAAGACTAACACAATTGAAATTCTAAGTCAGATAATTAATCCTATTACAGGAGGCAGACAGACCATTATATTTTAACATATTAATGTATTTGAGTTTTTGATGCATATTCTGTTCTGTATATTTTTGTATTATAAACCCTCTTTTTCCCCTAATAATTTCATATTGGTATTTCAGGTTAGATTCACTGAGAAGTGATATTCCTAGGTCTGCAAAAATATTTTAGATTTCTTTCTAATGCTTTTTTTAGCAGTAATATAATGTAGTAAGAAAGATCATTGCATAGGGCTACAGAATTATGCAGTCTATATCATAAAATGCTTAAATATACTTTTTTTTTTTTTAGGGGTTGGCGAATGAGGTAATGTATTTCTTATAAAATATAAACCAATTTCGGGTTGAAACAGTTCATTATACATCATATTTTTTTCTGTTTATGCCTGCCTCTGACTGTTCACCCAGCTTACTAGGGTCATGATTCATCACGATACTAAAGCATGTAGGTAAGTTACAGATATTGTATAGTAACTCCTATATAACTCTTAAGTAATAGGAACTCTTATTATTTGTATAAATAATACAAATGCAGGTGAAAAACTTAAAAGTTTTCTGATTTTTTTCTTTCCCCAGAAAGTAACATTCTAAATATATAACCTTCTGGCAGAGCTTTTAGGAAATGGCAGGAGCTGGGTAAATGAGATTATCTAACAAGGTAATGGCAAGAATTGAATGGGGTTCTGCTAAAGTTTTGGTAAAATAACTCTTTGAACAGGGACTAAGGTTTCCCTCCAAGTTTAGACTTGATAAATCTTGATTATATTTTTTTGTTCTCCTGTCTCAGCCTCTGTCCCAAGTAGACCTCAGCCAGATATTCTGTGCAAGAGAGATAGCCAAATTAACTGTTATAAAAATTTCAATCCAAGTGTCCAGGCATTTTTATCCATGTTAAGATATCGGTCTTAGCAAGTGTCACAAGAAGAGATACTTAAAACAAGGATGTGGGGCTGTTTGACATAAACTATTTAACATTTTCCTTTGTGTTGCAGTATAGAGCACAGTCCATAATGGCTCAAGTCCCACCCACATCTATTACAGTTTGATTTTGATCACCTACACCAGGTTGCACTAGCTGGAATCCCGACCCTCAGAGGATCACAACAAAGCTCATGACTGGTTTTTTTGTCCATTTCAGCCAATGCGAAATGTTTCAAAATTGTTCTGATCAGTTTAATTTCTGGTACAATAACAAGTTTTGCTAATATGTCTGTGCTTATTTATCCATTTTTAAAATTATATTTATCTGCAAACAAACAAGCAAACAAAGAATTCCCTTTACACCTAAACCTGGGTCCAGATGCAGGATTATTCCTGATAAAGACAAATGTCTAATCATTTTTTTTATTATCACTGTTAATCCTATCTATCTGGTACAGGATTTTTATTCTTTTGATGTGCATTGTATTAAGCCTGAAATGTTGAGGGAACTTTTAGGTGAAGGCATTTAACAAAAGTTTCTAAGTTCCCTGTATACGCTCCGTATAGAACTGCATTAGATTAATCATAAATTATACTGCAGGTGTATGATGAGTTCTGTGAGCCCCCAAACCATAAAACACAATAAATACCTGTAATCTTTGCTGTTCCTTTGGCACAGATATTAGGAAAAGCAGACTTGCTTGTCCAGAAACTAACAGCAAGGAAAACAAAACTTTGCTTCTTCGTTTTTTTTGAGAAGCCAGCGTGCAGCCCAGAGATTTCTTGGTATCTCACAGCAAGACTCATTGAGCTGAAGAAAACTGAACAAGAGGGGTAAGAGAAGGATTGTGCTCAAATCTTGGTATAAAAATCCCATTTGAGGTTTCCGGCTTCTGTCTTTTGGAAAATTGTTCTGGAAAATACGGGGGAAAAAAGTGAAAAATAACCCTATGCATAAATGAGAAGGTGAAATGTTTACCTGGATGGACAGCTAGTGCAAGACAACATTCCACTGACAAGTTCCTGATCCAAGGTTGTATTTAAACTAGCACAGACCCATGTGGTTACAGAGTGCTACAGCTCCACGGAATTTAAGAGAATACATTTTCACCAGGAAATTGGAAAAAGCAAGAGCCAAGGTCAGAGCAGTTATTTCACCACAGACTCTCCAAAAGCTGTAACTTCCATGCTAGCCAGGCTACTCTGAAAAATCAGACTACATCAAATTTCAGTCCCAAATTTGGGGGGGGGGGAAAAGGAGGCCTAATATTAAGCCTGCAATAAAATAAACCCCTGTGTTTTCCTAATGGCTCACATGGGATAAGTCTGTAGTATATTTAGAGAATGTGACGAAAGTAAACATCTTTTAGTTATTTGGAGAAGTATTTGGATTTTCAGAGCTCTGACTTTGTTGTGTTCCTGCTCCTGTTCTGCTTGATGATCTGCTTACTACTTTCTTTTTTAAGAGAAATAAATAACTGCATAAAACCAGTCATGTCCTCCAGGGAGAAAAGCATACCTTTTCCTTGACAACTTCAGGAATTCTTGGGCACAAATGAAAAAAATATAAGACTTTTGAAAGTAGAATTTCTTTATCTATTGTGGGTTTGTTGGCAATTCTGAAAAAATTGTTCTGTTTTGTTGGGAATTTACATTTCCAGCAAGACTGATAGAAAATTATGTCTGAACTGCCACTGCTTTCAGCAACAAACCATGGTAACCATTGTGACTATGAGAAGTGTTACTATTGGTTTTCTTATTAATATTAGAAAGTATTAAAGGCTTGAATGAGCAGGAGATCAACTATTCAGTGAGAAGATTATAAGATACATGGAAAGGAAAGCATCATACTGAATTGTGACAGAATGACCAATTGATATAATTCCGCTACAAAACAGCTTCAGTGTCTGAAAGACATGAAAAGAACTTGTATTCTTGTGTGAGCTCACATCCCAAGGCTTATTAAGATAGACCTGGGCTTTTCGTTTCAAAGCAAACCTAATTTCATCAGATTTTTCTTCTGACTTTGACACTTCATTTATTTGGTTGACATAGTGCACCCACTTGTTCAATAAGATTTACCACTTTTATGACTGCATATAATTTTTTCCTCCTTGGTTTTAAAGTCGCTCATTGTTTGGAGGAAGTTTGAGTCTGGGATTTTAATTAAGCTCCTTACGGTTTATAGAGTGTCTGTCATGCTGGTATACTCATATCATGTGGAGACTTAGCCCAGGATTTCCACCAAGGCAGAGAGAAGGAAGAAGGAAACCCTGGTTCTGGGTCCTGCTCAGTCTAAGAGGGTTTGATTTCCCCTACTCCTTAACTAAGACAGAAATCCAACCATGAAGCATATGTCTCACTAATTAGGGGAAACTTGCCATCCTCACTGCTGACGTTGTGCATCTGTGCTCTCTAGAAAAAAGAGTGTAAGTTATAAAGCTGGACAGAAAAGCTAGGCAGAAGCAGCCTGGTTAAAGATATTTATCTAGTGGTTTTCTAGGGCCACACATTGAAACTTCCTGCAACGGAACAAGAATCATGTTTCTTGTTTCATGTGGCACTGTTTCTTAAGAGACCTAGCAGGTTTGTTGGGAGATGGCTTCTTGAAGTGTATTTATCTAAAAAAAAAAAATAAAACAACAAAAAAAAAAAAAACACAAGAAAAAAGACATATTTAATCTCAACCAAGTGCTCCATAAATAAAGCATTCTGATGGACAGGTCAAATGAAGCACTTACACATTGCTGCAGCAGACGTTTCCTTTGGCAGCAAGAGCATCTGAGTCCAGTCTGCAGTGTCTCATCAGAGAATCGTGGAGCCCCATTTATTTCATTTGTGATAACTGAACTTCATTTGTTGTCTAATAACTTTTATAACTGTGTGCCAATTGTTTTGCTGTATAGGTTTGTTTAAAATCAAATCTCAGTGTAGTTTCTAACCTGGATTAAATCCTTAAACCCATCCTTTCTATTCCTCCTTGTAAAAATTAAAATAAAAAATTAATCATTTAAATTACATGTAACAAAATGTAAAAATTAAGTTTATCATTAAATTAAATGTAATGTGAAACAGTAATCTGGTAAGACTAATTGCCAATTATGATTCACAATAGAAATATAAACAAAAAAGGCACAGTAAATTCTAGTTCTACTTTTAACATGAATCAAAGACAGCAACACTGGCAACACTTATTCAAACACGGTTAAGACTATAGATGAGATGGCCTAAGCTTTGTCCTGACAGGAGCCAGAAGCAGCACCAGGTGAGTGGGCAGTATTTTCATGTCATGCATGTTATTCTTTCCATGCCCAGTCTCTTCAGTATGCAATTCTGTCAAGAAAAACGAAATCAAGACCTAACTACATAAGCAAAGATTCACGCACAGTGAACAGTGTGTCAAAGAAAGCTGGCTTGTGTTACCACCCTGTCACATTCATCTACCTTTATTTTTTAGGGGAAAAAAAGGAATAGCCACTTCTTCTTTTTTTTTTTTTTTTTTTTTTTTTACTTAAATTCAAAGAAAGGAGAAGACTACCACCTTTTGCTGGAGATACTGTTTTCTACTTCTTTAGCTCTTTTGTGGCTGGTATTTTCTTTGCAATGAATATTTGTCTTCTCATTCTGAGTTCAAGAAGTTTTTCTCCTTCTCTCCTACAAGGATAGGTTCTTTATTTTCTTCAGTATTATGTTCATGAAACAGTAAAATGAAATAGTGACTGATCTCTGGCAGTGAAGAGTATGGTTGTATTGATCCCAATAAATTTACTCAAGAATCTTATTCCCAAAGTAGTGTTACTGACACAGCTGGGTTTGCTTATCTCTTTACTTTATACTTTGCATATAGAGCATATGAGTGTCTTTTGGTCATCCCTGTCAGCAAAAACAAGGTGATAGCTCAATTAATTAATTAATTAATTAAGCCAATTGAGCAACAATATATACAGACTTATTAATTTCTCACATTACTCTTTTTAGATTAATGGAAACCACAACTATGAGTCATCATTTCACAGGTGAGCAATAAAGATACTTCTCAGGTAGAGGAAAGGGACAGCATATATCCCCCACAGAAACACATTGTACTATTAGACAATGGATTTTTATGTTAAATAAATATGAAATTAAAATACAATTCACAAAATATCCATGAAAAGCAACAAGTGAATTTTCTGTCCTAAAATTAGGGTTTAAACAGTATAAAATAGAATAATGATCTATTTAGGTTTTGAACATTCTGATATTTGATTGTAGTGAACTAAAAATTATCTCGCAGAGGAAATAAATTGGACTTGTAGGAAATTAACTACATAGTCTTTACACTAAAATGGACTGCTGCAAATCTAATATATGTCAATTCTGGAAAACTGTAGCAAAGTAAGGAAATTATGATTCTGAATTTTAGACTACGTACCAAAAAGGGCTCCATGAAAAATGTGTATAACTAACAAATAGTTAATCTAAATGTTTAAAGTAATTTGCAAATATAGGCAATTTGGAGGAACATTACCATTAGTTTCTTCGCACAGCGCTAGATTTCATGTGTGGTTTTGTGTGGATATATTTATTCTGTTATATGTTTTCACTCTGTGTTTGTCGCAGTATATGTCTTCACCAGCATTTGGTTTAGTATCTGAAAATTTCTTATTTCCACAATTAAACCTGTCAACTGAGAGCACTAGTCTGTGCTCCATTTAGTAACTGTATTAAGTCATTTGTTGTTGAGCTAATATTTATTTCATGATTAGGAGTATGAATGTTATTAAGCTGCATAATTTCTGGGAACATTCACCCTTGTATGGCAGGGTCTGAAAGGAAGAGATTGATTGAACCTTCAAAAATGGCCAATTATGCGACATAATTTCTGATGCCTCATTAAGGAAGTTACTCAGCACAAATGATAGCTTTTACAAAACCTCAGACAAACTGCCAAAAATATTGTGTCCACTAGGATACATGTACTACATGTGCCTCCTTGACATCATAATTTCATTTTGTTTGCCTGATGATTGAAGGCAAAACATGGCCATTCAACTGGTCTAATAGTTGACAAAAAATATTCCAAATCTCTTTTGAATTAGAGTCATAGAGTCATAGAATGGTTAGAGTTGGAAAGGGCTTTAAGGATCATTGAGTTCCAATCCCCCTGCCATGGGCAGGGACACCTCCCACTAGAGCAGGTTGCTCAAAGCCCCATCCAGCCTGTCCTTGAAATTAGAAATACCTTTTACATTTTTTTCAATTATAGTTGCAAAATACAAATTTGCAACAAAATAGGGGGGTTAGGGGGTGGGGGTGGTTGAAATGGGTTCTTCAATTCTAGAAAGTTTTATAGACGGCCTTTCTTCCTAAAATTTGGCATCATGGTTAGCCTACAGAATTGATGTTCCTTGTGCTACAACAGATAATTTTTTGCCTATTATAATTAAAATCCATAAAGAATATTGCTTATGTGGTCAAATTTAGAGTCTGAAGTTAATCACAAGAATAGCATAACACTGAAAATTTTATTGTAAAAAAATCTGAATTTTGAGGAAGTCCAAGAGAATGACAGAGATTTACCTACTGTCAGAAATATCTCATGCTGAAATTTTAAAGTTCTGTTATCTCCTCATTATGGTATCAATGTAGTGAAAGCAGTTTATGTTACTCAGGTTTCTAGGGTGCCTTTAAAAGCAGGAAGCTACATAGTGATTTGTGTTTGTATAAATAGTTGCTAAATTTCCTATGCTTATATATGCATATAAATGCACACAGTTATATGTATATATATGCAAATATTTACAGAAATAAAGCAGAGCAGGTTAAATCACCCAAACATTATTTTTAATGGAATCAGTGGGTGAAAAGAGACAAGAGAAAAAGAAACAATAATTGTTTCTGAACTTTAGTTTATTTGGGATCATAATTTCATTGATGTTTGTATGGTTTTACTATCTTTTGAACTCTAACAGAAATCTGATTTTGTGCAGCCATGATGACCACTGACTTGACTCTGAACATGCAAAGAATCTTATAGTCATTTGGAAGGTATATGATATTTTGAGGAATACTCAAATTATTGTTCATTATTATTTTGTTTCTACAAAAGCAGCTCTTTCTTTAGTCTACTAGATTCATCTTTCCTATAGTTTTCTGGACTGAGAACTGATAAAGTGATACTTTCTTTGATGTCATCAAGGTAAAAGGCAATTCTTGAGAAGGCCTGAATTATTTTCCTTATTTAATTTGAGTTTTCTTTGAGACCAGTACTTCTGATATTTTTTTCCATTAAGAACACTGTTAATTCCTACATATTTTCTAACTTCTGCCAAGGCCATGATTGTTCTGACTTTTCTAGACCAAACAAATATAAATTTCTTCACGCGAAGTGAAATCTTGATGCTGGTACAGCATTTCTTAATGTTCAAAAAGGCAGGCAGGAGCAAGCCAACCAGATCTAAAAGTTTCAAAAGTCATCAGGACAGTAAGAGTGCACTTGTGCTGGGCAACTGATTAGGGCCAAATTCAGGCCCACACACCATCTCTCCGTCATTCACAGGATTACCAGCATACTCCCTGCTGCAATTATACAGTGAATGAGCCTTCTCCCAGGCAAATCCCAGAGTTCAATTCCACGGGCCCCACACAGGTCTGGAGATACCATGGACAACCTCTCTTCCTTATAGGTAGGATAGATGTAGCAATCATATTTTGAGGGAATAAGAGAGTTTAGCCACATGGACACGAGCCATGTCAGGCCACTTTTCTTGAGGATAGGGAACAGGCACTAATCCAAGAGAGGCATTTACTTAATATGTGTGTTCAGCCTAGCTTTCCAGAAGACCAAGTCAGTGAGAAGGTGGATCTCAAGATTAGCAGAAATTCTTTGGATAAAAGTAGCCTTCCAAAACAAAATCCCATATGCTTGCAAGAAAGTTGGGGCCAATTCATTGCCAAGCAAGCTTTGTGGGTCATGGTTATATATAGTCCATCCACATCATCCATAGGAAGCATGCAGCAAGTCTCTTGCAGAACTAAACCCTGCTTCCTGCACTGAATCATGTGGATGTACAGTAATGTTTTCAGAGATCTTGTTGCTTTAACTCATTGTACAAGACAACAGTAGGTCCCATGCCAAGGTTACCTGCTTTTTACTCATGACTTCTGTTCTGAACTGTCAGTATTTTGCTAGATATTGCCTTTATCTGATGTTTTGTTTGTTTTCTCTTACCAAACTATTTTTAGATTAACTTGTAGGTATATTTTGTCTCTAAGTGATTTCAGCTTCCTATCAAGAATTCCTCAAAGGTGACAAAGGTAATACATTGCTTCTGAGACAAGCTGTTATATATGAATGTATATCTGGTATATATAAGAATAATGACAACTATGTATTTGTGTGAATTGCAGATCAGTTATAAAAGTCATCAGAGATTATAACTTTTATAGCCTTCCCCAGTAAATTGCATTAAGAAAAAATAACTTCTATCTGCACTCTTGGTTTCTTTGCTCACTATTCTTTCTCATAATGCTGTCAAATAACAGCCATACTGTGCATAACTACTGGAAAACAGAGTTAATTATTTGAATTTGGGACTTCACTTTCTTCTCACTTTTACCAATTTAATTTTTATTTTTTCCCCCCCCCACTTGGATTATTTCTGTTTGGCAGCGGTGATACTGGAAGACAAACTGGTCCCATAGTCTTTCAGTGGCTGACACACATGACTCTGTACCAGCAAATTACATGTGCCTGCCAGGCACCACTGCCAGTTGGCAGAGCTCCTTTGATAGGCTTTCCCACTCTCCAAAACAGAGTGACCACATGCAGAAGGCCCTCTGGGAAAGGCCCCTGCAACACCCACTACTTCGGTATCATGCCTGGGAATTATTAAGAAGACTGCTCGTTGGTATGCGCCAAAATCCCACCAGGGAACATTTCAGCTGCTTGGTAGTGCTGCTGAACATGTATCAGTGTCTGGGAACATTCTTGGGCACTGTTTAATATATTAATATAGACAAACCCATTTTGTCCTGTGGTTTTAATGGAAAATAGGAAATGAGACTGGATGCTTCTGCTTCTGTCCAGAGGTATTAAAAATTTTGTCTGTGTTGTCTCATCTTCCACTTCATAAAAGTTTACTATTCAGGAGATTTGACTGTAGTAGGCTGACTACCATCTTTCCATATTGCCTACCTACTGATGAGAAAAGTTTGCCATATAGAATTCTTATAAGAGGTCTGCAAATACCTTAATAGAAAATCCATTTATCAGCCGCTGTCACTTTTCCTGACTTGAAAATATTTTTCTTGTACATATTGGTTGCATTCAAAATATTTTTTGAGACATGTTTGCATTCAGATGTCATCAGCCTTTTAAGGACTTAGCTATATCTTTTTTGTTAGGTCAGCAATTGAATTTACTGTTGTTCCTGTGAGTCTCGGTTACATTATGTTCTCTTCCCTTGATGCTGATCTCTGAAAATGCATACTAGCTTTATAAAAGACTTCTCTGATTTCTTCTTGGACTGTGGTTATTTTTAGTTACCTTCTTATGCTTTTCTGATTCTATTTAATATTGAAAATCCTCTAGATGACATGAAATAAAGGAGTTTTGTTACTGCATCTTTTTCAAAAACCCTTGAGAACCTTGGTCAGGATTTCACAGCTGTAACAAACTTTGCCATGTGTGACCATTAAAAAATTCCTTGTTCTTTCTCACCTTGAATGGTAGCACACATAAGCAGGTATCATGATGCTAAATAAACTCTGCTGTGTGACGGCATAAAGTCACCTCAAAGACTTATGGCAAAGCAGCCACAAATCCCTTTTTCATCTAATGCACTGCAGATATTTCTTTCACTTTTTAGGTACAGCTTGTAATCTGCTTATCTAGTAAAACCATAGCAACTACAGAACTGAGTCTTAGTGACCAGAAACATGAACAGGGTCACTAATGCCCGATAACATGGGACCCTTGAGAAATCGCTGTAGAATGTTCTGTTGCCAAAAAACGGGAGAAAATACAGAAATTCCCAGAGTTTTTATGAAGGGCATGTACGTAATGCACATCATCATTTGTTACGTCTTATGTCAAGAGTTGTCTCCCACTGTTTTACAAGCGTCTAGGTTCTTCTTCATCTAACAGTGAAGCACTGATGAATAAGTCTAAATCTTGTATGGAAGACTCCGGAAACTAAGTTCATGTAGAATATATTATGTTTATTACTTCATTCCAGTGAAGCCATCTTTACCTACAAGAGTCAGGGGCTAAGAGAGAGAAGTGCATAGAGACGTCTTGTGAATTACTCACACAATAATAACAGAATTTACTTGATTTGTATTTAACTCTGGAAATGACTGATTACACTTTTGTCTGTTTTTTTTTTTTTTTTTTTTTTTTTTTTTTTTTTTTTTTTTTTTTCTTTTTTCTTTTTTCCCAAATATCACCCGGTGAGCTGATATATAAATACTACTTAACATGAAACAGTTCCTTAGGAAAAAAGAAAATTATTTATTACTCCTTTTTTGAAGGGATTTAAATTATTCCCCTTTAAAGCAACAATCTTAAAGAATTATTTTTAAACTTATGTAAATAGTACATATTAGGTATAAATTAATTTGTAAATTATAAAATTCAAATTATAAATGAATTTTTAAAGAAATAGTCCTTTTAAAGGAATAGGATTTTTAGGGAAACCACAGACACTGACCTCCACAAATAAGGAGAAATATTTCCTCTGCACATACTATAAATAAGCTAAAGGACGGCCAATCCCCAGAATTTACCAAGTGGCATATTGAAAAACAGGTTTACCTCAGTAATAAGCTTACTTGAATATCTGCAGAAATGGTGGGCAATCCATGAGTAGAGGATGAAATTACACTTTTAGGACAAAGTGTGACATGCTACTAAATTCAGGTTATGCATTTTGAAGCTAGGTGCCAACCTATTGAGATCAGAACATACTTGGTTTAGTTGGTGTGGGTAACCTCTTTTTTACAAATTTTCTTTACTGTGGTTACCCTCTACCAACCAGCACAGACTGAAATTTTTGACTGCCACGACTTTCCTACTATTTTTCTCCCCAAACCCGAAAACATCCCAGTTTTTAAATTGTGTTGATGTTCAGCATCAGTACTTTGGTTTCTCTGTGCATTGTTCAGATTAAATAGTTACGAGTTCGTCTTTACCATTGTGTAACCCTCTTTGGCCCAGAATTCAAGACTGATGTGATTCATTTCTTAGTGAAGGCTGTGCAGGTTTAAGGACCTCATCTCCTGACTGTCCAAACTTACTTGGTTCCCTCTTGAGGTTCATATCTGGTTTTCCTTCACAAAGAAACCAGACAAAAGGGGGAATAGTGCAGATCTGACTCCTACATCTAGAGCGATACTAAACACATGTAGGGTGAGCATTGTCCCAGACAAGAGAAGCTGGAGTATCACTCAACAGGGTACTTAGAGATACTCACTTCAATGACAGCTGAAATGAGGATTATGCTTTCAATATTTTTTTAAGTAGTTGCAATTTATGTGCTCTCAGCTTTGTCAAGGACCTTTTACTAAACTCTCCTTCTTCAAATAAGAAGTGCGTTCATGGATTGCCATTTTAAATCTAATGTGCAACCTCTTATTTGAAAAGAAAAATCAAGTAAGCTTTCTATGAACAGATGTCAGTGAGTAAAAGTGATCCGGGGGTGGGGAGAGGTTGCTTGGTGTTTTTTGTTTGGTTTTGGGTTGTTTTTTTTTTTGTTTTGGTGTTTGTTTCCCCCCCCCCCCCCTCCCCCCCCCTTCTGTTCTTTTGATTTTACTGAACTGCATTGTATTTCTAGTTACTGGAGTGGTAGAAACCCACAATCATTTGGACACATCTGTGGGATCAAAGCTGGACAAAAATTATGTACATCCAAAATTTGGACTTTAAAGGTGGCAAAACACATTTTATTAAGTTCTTCAAAACTCAGTTCTACTCCTGTGCATGGCAAGGTCTGCAGGCCAGGTACTTTTCTGTCTTTCCTGCTTGAAAAGATTATGTGAGGTCTTCAAACACCCTTAGCTGCTGCACAAACACAGCACATCTGTTTGAGCCTCTCAAACACAAAAATCAAGAGTTTGGAGAGGAGATGGGTGCTGATGGGTGTGTTGGCTGATGTGCTTTACTGGCAGTTCACCAGTGTGATGGCTGGATCATTGACCTGAGGTGGCATCCACTTTACCCTGCCCGAGGGCATCCAGATCCATCCTT
Organism: Thinocorus orbignyianus; assembly: GCA_013400375.1. NCBI lineage: Eukaryota > Metazoa > Chordata > Aves > Ciconiiformes > Thinocoridae > Thinocorus > Thinocorus orbignyianus. The sequence goes on from VXBW01000253.1 coordinate 67,060, forward strand.
TCTAGTCAGATAGCTCAGCTGGCAACCTTGCCCTTAGCAAGCTGAGAGTTTTGTGGGTTTTTTGGTTTTTTGTAGCAGACGAAACCTAAAAATGTTAACTTTAAATAAAGGAAATCTCAGTGAGCCATATTTGTTTTAACATTCATAACTCAATGAATAAGAGGACATAATGTTAGAGAGGCTGTTTTTAATGGCTATTAAACTGTTATGTTCATCAAATCAGTCTGGCTCCCTTCTGCATTTTAAAGAAAAACAAGCAAACAAAAAATCCACTTAGTAATTTCTGCATGAATAAATGCTTTTGGGACAGAAGCTTAACTTCAGAGGCTACAACTCAGCCAGTTATAAAGCTTTCTCTGTACTTAGTATTGAGAAACCTTCAACTCCGTAATCTTTGCATAATTGACTATGTATCTTTCAAAAAAAAAAACCAACCCACAAACCAACCCCAGGCTAAAATATATTAAAAAAAATAATTAAAAAGACAGGCTAAAATATCATGAGAAGTCATGGTACACTATTGTTACATCATGTAAAGTGATTATTGCATATTATTTTTGCTAGTGGGAACATCTGTAAATGCAAAAAGGTTTCTCAGTACAGAATATCAACAGTAGATCTCAGAAACCTAACCTACATGGTGGTACTTCTCTTTCCTCATTAGCAGGTCTGCCTCCTCTTCTGTAACTAAACCCGTTCTCCTGGGGAGGGATTGGGCTGAGTAGAAAAGGAAATGCTTACTGTATAACAAAGTGTGTAAACAATAATGTAGTGAAGTGATACAAAGCTACCAAGCTGTTACCCTGGCAAGTTTTGTTTATTGCTCATGTTTGCAATAGTTTTGACTTTTGCCTTACTGTTGTTGACAACTATTTTTAATTTTGGCACTGCTTCACATAAAACCCAGCTCCCTAGTCAGAACACTAAGGGATGTATTCACTTTTTGAAAGACTTTTATTTCTCAATATAATGAAATTATTCATTATTCCATATTTATGCCCTATTTCTCACAAGCGTGTCACTGCAGCCCCCACAGTCTTTATTTTCTGCATTTTATTCAGAGTGATAAATGTTGAAGACTTCTGTGTTCCACATAGTGTCCACCTACCAGCCAAAGGGACTATATATATTTGAAATCTTGAAATGGAAGAGCTGTACTGATGTGGAAAGATTTATCCCACATTGGAATAATATCTGAAATGTGGAGATTTTCCACAGTTAGGACAACTGACTAAAGCAAATATTAAATTGATAAAGTAAAATAAGCTTACTATGTTTTTCTCTATTTATTCAAAATAAGAAAAGGTTTTTGGAAAATTGATGAACATAATTTATACATGGAGAGGACAGTCTGACATTCATCTGTAGCGATAATTTAGAACTCCATCAGACTGCCTTTTTGTTTCAGTGACAGAGCTGAAGGTGATTAAAGAAAAGGCAGTGTCATTTGTTGGCATCTGCTCTGCTATGAGTCTGCCAAAACCAAAGATATAAGATCTTGAATTTGTTTTCTTTTGAACGAAGTACATGAGAAATATTAAATTAATAGAAGAGAAGTAATTTAGCATATATATTGACTTATGCACATGGCAAAAAAAAAAAAAAAAGATAGCAGAAAAATCCCTACAGACACAGTATTATACAGACACAGTATTATATAGTGAGCTTTGCACTATCTATAAATAGGAAAATTAAAAATATAACTTGGAGAAATTTATTAAAAAAAAAAACCAGAAAGTTTTTGCTTATTTTTACATGCAAGTTTCAGCTAATGATTTATATTTAAATTTTATTCCCTGTGAATAGGTCATCCTCACAGGATGGTTTTCATTAGAATTTGCAATATTTTGATTTCTTCTTTACACTGTCACTAAAATTGCTCTCCATGATGATTTCGAAAGCCTTTACTCTGTGTTCAGCGATGTGTATGAGATATTGCTGCTTCCAGATCCGCGCTGCAATTCTGCAGCTATTGTGGAACAGTACTTCCTTGTGCAAATAGACTTATTGACTGCCATGCAGATCTTTGGGTTTATAACATCCGTTAAATAAATATTTGTAAGTCAGGATTGTATAAACAGCCCCTCCAGGCACTGGCATATACTGAGACATTAGAAGAGATATGGCCAATATGGCTAAAGCCTGTTGTGGTTGGGGCTGGACTGGCTGCTGAAATGAATGATAGAGGCTCTTCCCTACCTCTCTCTCCAAGGAGAGAAGGGAGAAAGAGACCTATGAGTTTAGGAAAAAACTGAACTGCTTTATTGAAATACTAATAATAAACAAACAAAAAAACCAAACCAAACCAAAGTAAAAGAAAATAAAATTAAATTAAAATATATACAATATATACCAAACCAGTAATGAGCTCCCTGGATGACATTCACATCACCAGGAGGCACTGGGAAAGTCCCAGACTGGGATCAGCGATGGTTGGGAGCTGGATTCAGGAATGCACAGGTTGGTATCAAAGGCGTGAACAGAGAGTCCTGTTTGGACACCAGCCCTTGAAGAAAGAGAAACTGACCCTTTGATCCCTTAAATTTTATACTCAGTAAGATGCAGATGGGATGGAATACCCCATTAGTCAGTTTTGGGTCACCAGTTCTGTGCGTTCCTCACCACAGGTGAAACCCCACAAGTTCTTCCACTTCTGACCTCCCAACAGGGCAAATAAAGTCATCTGACCTGCATTGTTCTATCAATAAGCATGAGCAGGAGCCTCTCTGCCTAAAGTCTGAAGCTGTTTCCACACGATGACAAGCGAAAGAGGAGCAGGGATTGTTCCCTGCCTCTGAAGCCAAACAAATAGCTGTCAGTAAATCTGACAGCTATTCACCTCCAAAAGTTCTGAAGTAGGTTTGGGAGGCTTCTACTTCCTACAGCAGAGTTCAAAATATTTCCTATGTGATGTTGGGGAAATCTGATCATTATAAAAAGATTTATGAAGAACTCTACTTTTTACTTCAGTCAACTACTCAAAACACAGAAGTATTTTGTGTAGTAATACACTACACAAGTATCAACTTATTTATCAATTACTTTTTTATTGTTTACTTCTAACTTTTTATGGTGACAATCAGGCTCTACTACTAACTTGGCAATATTTTTCTGGTACAAGGCATTGTTGCAGTACTGTGCATCACGTCTTTCTAGAAAAAAAAGATGTCACAATGCCTAATGTTTATTTTTGATGTTGATACAAAAAGTTGTATGAATCAGGTAAAGTGTTCTAAATAAATATTCTTTTTAAAATAGATCTTAAATATTAAAAAATCTACAGTAATTATTTGTCTGCGTATGATAGAACCAATATTAGGCCATCATCTGAGAGCACTGAAGGGTAATAGCCTTAGAAACCCTGCTTTTGACGTTTTCAGTGAGCTGAATAGCATATTGGTTTACAAACTTTCTGATACGAATGCAGTTTAGCTTAATAGAGTGCAATGGGAAAAAGCAAGCCTGGAAGCAATACAGATAAGCAACCACACAACAAACTTGAGGGGAGCAATTGCAAGGCAATCACATATTTCCAAGCCACAGGATTCAGCTGTTCTGCTGGCTGGTAACAAGGAGATCAAAAAAATACTGCCCAGCTGAAAGGCTCTTCCTAGAAGAGGGACCAGCCAGGTAATGGCCCCTATACAAGGGAAGGGAAGCTGACAAAGGTGAGCCTCCCCACCAAATAAAGCTACTCATATGGGCTTACTTGAGCATTTTAAAATGTATTTTTTTTTGGCTGAAGTAGTTTGTTACTTGGTGAGTGATGCCTTCTCTAAACAGGTAGCTTATTTTTTATGGTGGACCATTGTCACAGAAAAGGAGAGAGAAAGAACCTTCATTCAGCAGTGTTTTGGACAGTTCCACTGTACCCACAGGAGAAAATTGAGGTTATGATCACTTATGGGAGTGGTGCACCTGTGAAAAAATGTGTAGGTAGTTCCAACTTGTGTGTGAGGTGTGAAGGGTGTGTCAAGAGCAGACAATGTTAGGAAATTCCACTTTGACTGGAGGTACTTTCTTCCTTTTAATAAAAATAAAGAATTAATGGGAATTTATGTATGTAAGCAAACAGCAACTTAGCTCTGATTCCCAACCACACCAAAAATGTAATTTCAAATAGAACATCTGAAATGAAATACCAAAATCTTCTCAAGGGTATCAAGATCTGTAAGGAAGAAAAGAACAAAATCAAGAGATAAAATGCATTCTTTGTGCCTTGTTTCAAAAAAATTGAGGACCAGTCTAAATCAAAATGTCAGAGTACCTGTTGCAGAAATCCAAGACACTGCCATCTGAAATGGAATGTGTTTTATTTTTTTTCTTTAAATATTATTTAAGATAATTGGTAAAGCTATCTTTCAACAGACACTGTCCACTAAAAAACATTTTCTGAATTATTTTTTGTCCCATGGAATTAAAAGAGTGAGCATCAAACAAGATACAGCAATTTTTCTTTAATCTAATGAGTGCCTTTTATTTTTTTTTCTTATCACAAACACACATTAATTCAGGAAGAACATATTGTGAGGGTTGATGAGACACTGGAACAGGTTGCCCAGAGAAGTTGTGAATGCTCCACCCCTGGAAGTATTTAAGACCAGGTTGGATGCAGCTTTGAGCAACCTGCTCTAGTGGGAGGTGTCCCTGTCCATGGCAGGGGGGTTGGAACTGGATGATCTTTAAGGTTCCTTCCAACTCTAACCATTCTATGATTCTATAGCAAACTAGAAACATTGACGACTAGGGGCATAATTATCAAAAATTCAAGGGACATAGTCCCCTGTTCTTACTGCCATTCACTGGTACCATAGTAGACTATCTTCTTTGCTGAGACAGGAGACCTGTTTCCAACTTTTTATGTGTGCTCTATGAAGGAAGTTTTAAAGTATTCTGTGATGTCATCTTTCTGTGAGTGCAACTCTTTGACCTTTTTAAAAAACGCTTAAAAGGATCAAAGCACAGACCATGCTCAATGGTTTATTTAATCTGAAGTGTTTTATTTATTTGTTTGCTTTGTTTCCAGACTAGTTTGAGCTTGACTTGAATATTTCACATTCTTCCAATCACTGAAACAAAGATATTTAAATATATATCTATGTATAACTTTCTGCAGAAAACATAGCTAAGAAATTATTCTTTTGGTGAAATTGCCATTGTAACCAACAGCTGTTGGTTTCATTGCAGCTTTCTCTTCTGGTTTAAAGGCTTGAAAAGGATATGTCTACAGCTAACTGAAACGATTTATTTGTTTTATTGCTTTTAATCCTTCATTTTGAACTGTGGAAGCTGTTAGAAGAATTCCACAGGGGAATATTAGTGATACGTATTGATAGTTATGTGGGAAATATATGGGTTTGATAATTTTATATGAACTTATTAATCGTATTGGGGTGTGCATGTATCATCTGGCACAATATATAAAGTCTGAGAGACTAGCATGTGATGTTACCACTAAAACTCCATACACATAGAAAAAAGTAATTATTCTTACATAAATTAATGCATTTTGTGATAGAAATGACTGAACTATATGGCTCAGTGATTTTTCTGTGTAGAGGTGTCCTCAGAGAGTATTGCGTGTTTTGGGGAGATATCACTGAGTGGTTGCTTGCTGATTCATTTGCAATGTTAATTATATGGACATGGTAGCTCTCTCCATGATGAATAGGAAGTTGTTGACAGGAAGCCCTTTTCTAGTGATAGAACACTCTTTCCCACACAGAACTGTTTTTTCCTTCTGCAGTGCGTTCATTAAACCATCCCTGTCTAATAGCTTTTGCTAATTGCACTAAAAAGGTTTCAAAACAATTTTTTTTTTAAAAGGCAAACATCCAGCAGGGCTTTGTGGGCTCTTTTGTTGACGTTCTTTAGATTTTATGGTTTGTCTTGGAATCATAAAAATAACATAGACAACATGTTCAATAGAAAAAACAGAAAATAAAACACAATGCTCCCAGGCTGACAAAACAAACTATTTTTTTCTCACCAGGATCAGGTTTAAGTTAGCGATATTACAAAGAAGCAATGATTCTGTCACCATGATCTAACCATCTTTTAAGAGATATCCAAATTATATTAATCCATGTCAACTCTGTTGTGATGAAGAGCCAGTCTAAGCAGTACCTTCAAGATCCCATTGCAGCCTTATTTTCTAATTTCTAGGAACTGAAAACAAGCAAATACAAAACAAAGTTCTCCATGTTCTGGGCCAAACACATTTTATTTTATTATGTTCTCTAGATGTTTCAGATATTGTGTGGTGATGTAAAAAAGCATTGCGACATCTGCACCATCCCACGTTTTTCCCTTGAACCAAACAATCTCAGGACTAGAGCCAGAAATCTTTTTCTCACCCACCTGAGGCTTAACTCAATTTTTCCTTTCCCTGTTCACTTTTTGGTCAGATATTTCCGGTACTGATGGGAGAAGAAAAAGAATTCTACCATCGATTTCCATCAGATGAGTGGAGACTGTAGAGCATAGCTTACTTTGACAAAATACAGGCTCTATGCATCAGATGTTCTAGCCCAGGCTATTGTCACTACAACCTACAACTATATGACCCTGGGGGTAAATGGGTAGGGACAGCACCTACAAAAAGATAGGTAGGTTGCATGCTGTATTCTAGTCATGACTATCATTTGTCACTCAAATTGATATAAGATCAGTCCTTGTCCCTGATGTTTCACATAAGCATTGATGTAAGGATATACAGTTTGTGCAGTAAACAAAACCAATAAGCTGTATTGTTAAAAGCTGATGTACAATAAATGGTAAGATGAAGTGGTCAGAGCATACTAATAAGCATTTTGTAAGCAACTTAGCAAAGGGGAGATTTGACAGAACATTAGAAGAACAGCTTGATTCCTTCCAAGTACCACCAGGTGGTAAGCCAACACTTTTCATATTTTTAATTGAGAAGGAATGTATTTCACTCCAGTCATGCTCTTTCAATGAGCTCTCTACCCACAGTCAGTTCTACAGCTGGGACGCCAGAAGGCCCTTGCAGTTTAAATTTGCAAGAGAAAGTCTTTCCTGTGGTCAGAGTCCAAAACTCAATGAAACTAAAGGATATTTTTGACTCTCATGAACTAGAAGCCTGCTAGAGCATAATCCTCCTCTTGTAATATCAGGATGCAGGGTACACTTACATGATTTTCCAAAAATCAATGTTTGGAAATGTATATTTTTCACGTATTAACTTTGTATTGCAAAAGTGTCTACCATGCAACATGTTTACAATGTAAGTGAATGGAATAAACATCATGGTATTTATTCAAGTATCCCGTATGAAAAGTTAATTCTATAAGAAAGATGAGTTGGAGAATTGTCCTCTAATATTGCAAAGACAGACATAATTGTAAGTAAACTCATTTTGTAAAGCAAGTTGAAATAAATGCATGAGTCTCTGTGCACAACTGTCTCTGGTACAAAGGGTAGTTCCAGTATGTTGCAGTTAGAGTATTTTAAACCAATTCATCCATCAAATAACATCTTTTTTTTTTTTTTTCTTCTCACTTCATCTAGTAACTTTGTCAGCCTTTACAACACTGAAGTTGAGTGTATCACCTATGTCTGGGTACACATTTTTGCACACAGTCACATATATACACATTGCACAGTAGATTTATGTTTGTACATTTTTTCACCTCTCCATGTTACTTTTTCTTCATCACCTAAGAGTTCCTGTTGCCTCTTCTAGTGCACATTTTCCCAGAGATTCTGTGACAGTTTGCTTTAAATACAGGAGCTTTATTTCTCCTGTGGGTACTTAACAGCTATTTGAGAACATTTCTGTCTGGTGGTATTATGACATTACCAGCAAACTGATTCATACAGCTGGTTTATTAACTCTGTGAACTCTGTTTCCTCTTAAAACTGCTTCAGTTTCAGATCTATTCACAGCCAAAAGGGCTGCTTATCTCATAGTTTTTCACACAAACATCATGGAAATATTGCTTTCAGCCTTCAAAATGAGAACAAATTAGTGAAAAAGAAACCTAAAACCCAATCAAACAAAAAAGCCAGTTTCACTGTATAGTTCATTAAAGTAATACAGAACAGCTAGAAACTGAAAAAGGAGTCACTTCCTTACAGTAAGTGTTAGAAGAGAATTTTTTTTTTCCTTATTGACTAAGGGTAAGTAAGTAAGGAATTATCTGTTATTTCAGATCATCTGGGATTGAAAAAGTTCAGCAGGAACTGATCTGGGGAGTGAATGATCTGATACCAGAGACGACTAATTAAAGAAAAAGAATTTAGAGACAATCTTTCTAATGAAAATTATTGCATTGAGACTAATTATTATTTGTAGAGGTCTCACATCTGAATGAACTTTTGATTACCTCTTTTGTTTCTGGATTAAAGTTACAAATGTCTTAGTAGGTGGATAATAGGCTACCTAGCTTTATTTATCTCAGTAGAAGTTCCTCCATGTTTACTAAAATAATACCTTGTGACTCCTTGGAGAACTGCAGCTGATATTTTTTTTCAGGCCTGTCAGTGAATTAGAGGGATCCTGAGATCTTTCTACTTACTAAATAACAGTAGATATGCAACACTCAGCTAATAGAACGGTTAATCATGTCTACATAATAGTAGAGCCATAGAATCGTAGAATGGTTAGTTGGAAGGGAACTAAAAAACTATTGAGTTCCAACCCCCCCGACTTGGGACTGCCCTGCACCCCTCCCACTAGAACAGGTTGTGCAAAGCCCCATCCAGCCTGGCCTTGTAATATATAGTAATAATATCGTAACAAAATATAGCAATATTTGCCCAGCCTGGATCAAAATATAACTATTACTCATCATCCAAAAAAGAGAGCCTGCATTAACCATTCAATTATACTGCTTAAAGTTTTCCAAAATCTGAACTTCCACAGTAACATCCACAGTTTGCCAAAAGCAGTGGTAGATTTCTTATCCTCAGGAGGATTCTTTGTCTAGGTGTCTGTATAAAAACCAAAAAAGAGGAGCATACTTAGCTATATACTTCTGTCCTATGGTACATCATTACTGTAATATTGAAAAGCTCAGGATGAACAGAGATTTGATGACTCTCAAGATGGATCTAGTGATTTCTGTGGTGGATCTTCACATTAAAATCTTGGTAAGACCCACAGTGATCAGTTAGGTTTTATAAAAGTCATTCACGAGAACAATAAAATAATTAATTTAAAAATACATTCAGAGGATCACATGTTCCACTGACAACAATGAGACCTGTGTTCCTAAATAATCTAAAGAAACACAGAACAGTAGGGGTTGTAGGAAGCCTTAGGAGATCATCTAGTCCAACCCTCCTGCCAAAGCAAGTTCACCTAGAGCAGGCTGGACAAAAGTGCATCCAGGTGGGGTTTGAATGCCTCCAGAAAAGGAGACTCTCACAACCTCTCTGGACAGCCCACCCTAGTGCTCTGGCAGCCTCAAAATGAAGTATTTTTTCCTCATGTTGAGATGGAGTTTCCTGTGTTCCAGTTTGTGTCCATTGCCCCTTGTCCTGTTGCTGGACACCACTGAAAAGAGTCTGGCCCCATCCTCTTGACACTTGCTTTTTAAATATTTCTAAGTGTTGATGAGATTCCCCCTCAGTCTTCTCCAGGGCAAACAGGCCCAAGTCTCTCAGCCTTTACTCTGTGTTTGTTTCTTTCTATATTGTTCTTTTTTGAATTATTTTGTTTGCAGTAGAAAAAGTCAGTATACATGTGCTCATGCTGTAAAATAAGTGCAACAATCTGGTTACAGAAGTACTCTCAGTCCATGTTAGGCTGAGAAAAAGGGAGGTATGGTGTACAGTTAATTACGGTGAAAAGAAGTTAACAGCTTGCTCTGAATCCAAATGCTGAAATCTTTTCATTCTAAGCACAGAATGCAGTGTGCCACTTGTAAAGGCAAGTAATTTTGTGTGCTTATTTAATCCTTTATGATTTGAATATACACCAGAGCTTTTAGATGACTTTGATGCATGTATTCATTTGAGTTACTTCCTACCGAACATTCATCAAAATCACTAGTGACGTGCACTGTTCAGCACAACCACAGGCACGCCTTACTGGGTGCTCAGTCTTCTTTTCTTCACCACTCTATTTCTGGTTGAAAAAAAAACAGGGTTTTGAATTAGTTTGGCTTGCCACCCTTTCTCTGGATTACGTTAAGTTATTTTTCTCTCTGCTTAGCTTGTAAACATTTCTGTATGTAATGCTTTTAATTCACAGACATTGTTCCAAATTAAACAGAAATTTGCCCAGGGCTGAGGAACACAGCATCTTTCCACACAAACTGTCTTGTACTATGCTGGTTTGATTAGAAATAGGTATTGTGGCATTTTAGGCATAGACCCATTTGAGCTACAATTGTCCAGTTTTAGTGTTGAACTGGGAAATACTAGATTGTTAGGTGGCAAAAAAAGTTATCCTCAGACATAAATATTTAAAATTATACATCTTAATAATCCATCCATGTTTGTGACCCAAATACATGAAAGTCCCAAACTAAAGGGAGTTCAACAAAGGGCCATCAAGATGGTTGGAGGCCGTAACATTTGCCCTGCAAGGAGAGGATGAAAGAGCCGGGCTTATTAAGCCTCAAGAAAAGATAATTTTAGACTTAGAAGACCTCCAGAGCCATATTGAGATGAAGCTAGGTACTCTATGGTGGAGCAAGGGAAGAGAACAGGCAGATAATTGAAGAACTGATGTTCAGAAAACACATTTAAGCTAAAGAGAAGCTTTTTCCTCATGGAAATGGTCAAGCAGTGGAACTGGTTGCCCAGATAGGTTGTGCAGTCTTCAACTTTAGAGGTGTCCAAGATTCAGCTGGATAAAACCCCAAACAACTTGGTCTGCTTACAGCTGAAGGTTGGATTATAGACTTCCTGAGTTCCTTTCCAAACTGAATTATTCCAAGATCTCATAATCTGACAGCCAATACAATGGCACCTAGCTGCTCTCACCAGTTCACCTTATTAAACCAATAGATTTCAGGTGCACTGAAAAACAGGACACATGCTCAGGTATGTAAATACATCTTTTAAAAAGGTCTGTAACGGTGGTCCTTCTTAAAACTTTTTATCTACATCTTTAGGTACCTTAGTTTCCTAAAAAACCCCACAATTTAGACTCCAAAGCCTGGAAGTCACCTGTTGCTTAAGTTAACTCCCACAAGATTTGGGAGTGTTGACTAACATAACAGAATGATCTGAATATGATAAGTGACAGTTGTTATTACTGTACTAGACTTCTGTGAGAAATTTCTTTAGATGTGTTTGCTTTTTTTCCATGGCATTAAAGCCACAAATTGAGCTTTGTCTGTTACGTTAGATGTTGAGCATTATTACTTGCAGGTTTATATTAGGTCTTGTTTTTCTATATACTTCACCCAGGGAGGTAAAAACTAACATTGCCTGCTCATGGCCCAGTCTGCCCACCTCGTTGTGTTCACCTCAACTCTTTTGTTCACCAAATAGCCATTTTCTGTGAAGTGTCTTTATGAAAACACTTCCTGCCCAAGTTACACTGGTGTGTGTCTGCACTGCTAGTGCCTACTGAAACAGTTCTCTTCATGTAAGTGTACAGATTCCTTGTACTGACAAAAGAGGTAGAGAGGAAACTGTACCTGAAGACTTCCAGAAGGAGGTTCTGTGCGTCTGTATGTAGGTAAAGAGACTCTTCCTCTGAAGACCTCTTTACGCACTACTCTTTCGCTGGCTGCACTGGGGACTTTCCAGGAACTGACTTCACGAATATTGTTTTACTGAGGACCTAATAGTTAGTTTTTGGCTGGATGCCTATATAGGGCATAGCATATTCAGCCCATAGCTTTCATTAAATTCAGATGCCAGATATCAAAAACAGTTATTCAGGAGTAGGGCCCTCTTCTGTTATTTGTGTTAGTAGAGGCAGGAAACATCTAAGCCAGGAGTTGTCTCCGATGGTTTTTCACCAAATCTTTCACTTTAGAGAAATCCTGTCAGACAATTGTTCAGGCTCTAATCATTATATTTTTCCTAAAAGGACGCTGAGCAAAAATCCTGTACTTGTCAGCACTTAATGAGGAAATGACAGAAACCAGCAAAGTTATTTCTCTGCACAGGGAGGATGGCATAATCCAATTGCCAAAATTAGGATCTCCACCTTAGAGAACTTCTGTCGTTTCACCTTAGGTAGGCTTTTGTTCTTCCATTTTGCTTGAAGGTAAAAGGATACCTCATGTTTTAATTATTTACTCTAAAATCTTCTCGGTTCACATTTAATGGAAACACATAGCTCTTCAAAAATTAATGAACTCTTTATCATAGACTATAATGAGGCCATCTCTATGGTAATTAATTTAAGAGAACGGCATTCACCTGGCATATAATATAATTATGCTTTAATATTGAAGATGATCTTTGCAGCTAACTGAAATGAATTAACAAAATATGTTTTATTAAACTAAGCAGGTTACTATTATTATGACATGGATCTCAAATTATTCTACAGCAGCATCTTTTTCTGGTAGCAAATACTCTGTTCACCTTCACAATAAATATTCTTAAGATCATAGTGATATCAGAGTGGTTTCTCTGTTTATTTCAAATTAGAAAAATCAATCAGAGGACAATCTGTAGTTGACTGTGTATTTTTCAACCTGCCTAGACATTAATATAGAGCAATTATAGCAGTATCCATTATTATGATAGTTTTGCAAACTTAGTTTAACTTAACTTAGGTAAACAATATCTCATCTCTAGCTCATTAGCATGTGGCAAAGATATTTTCTTTTGCTGTCTTATATTATAAACACAAAACAAAGTATCTCCTCACACAAAAATACAATTTACTTAATTAATCTTGCTTTTCTCAAAGCCCTCCCCAAAGTTGGTCTAGTGGACTTGACTCAATTTATTCATCAGGAACTTATCCTTCATTGGTTGTAGGCAGTTTGGTTTAGAGTCCTTTGAATTCCTTTGAAAGCTGACCATAGGTTTAGTTTCTGTCTGCAAATTCTTTACTTTCTCAGCAAAGCTGAACGCTGTTCCTTACTCCTCTTACAAATTGCACAACAGACCAGCCTTGGAGTCCTTACCTTACTCTCAGTTTAACCAGGTCCCTATTTTCAAACATACACTCTGCTAATTATATAATTATATATGCACAAAAAAACACGTATGTCTTTCACGTGTATATAGTTGTATGTCAACAGTTATCTAAAGCATGTATTCATATCGCAGAATCACAGAATAGTGGGGGTTGTAGGGGACTTTTGGAGATCATCTAGTCCAACACCCCTGCCAAAGCAGGTTCACCTAGAGCAGGTTGGATAGGAACGCATCCAGGCGGGTTTTTAATGTCTCCAGAGGAGACTCCACAGCCTCTCTGGGCAGCCTGTCCCAGTGCTCTGACACCCTCAGAGTAAAAACTCTTTTCCTCATGTTGAGATGGAATGTTCTGTGTTCCAGTTTGCGCCTATTGCCCATTGTCCTGTCACTAAGCACCGCTGAAGAGAGTCTGATCCCACCTTCTCGCACCTGTCTTTTAAATATTTAGAAGCATGTATATTTATTTATAAGATTATATTATATCCACATGTGTATACATGTGCATATGAATAAAATGTGGATGGTATGGATAAAATTTGACAATGTTAAGACATATATTTTTGAAAATGTAAACTATAAATTTATTAAACATTTTTTTAAATTAAAATTAGAAAACGTAATTTTTTAGACATACCAATTTCATAAATTCAAACAATATTTCAAGCAGATTTGCTCAGGGTTTTCGTCAGATACGTCTTTCCCAAAGCAAGATTGCACACACTGGCAGGGCAGCTGGTACCAACAGAAAGCTGTGCAACCAATGTTTTGTTAAATCATTTTTTGCTCACTACTCTTCCAGAGAAATGAAAAAAAAATTTCTACTGGAATAGTAATTTATTTCCAAATAAAAGATACACAAAGACGTGTTTAAACAAGCCAAGGCCTAGGTTACAGCTTCATTATGATGATTATAATTTCTCAAAATCAACTATAAAGTCCGTTACAGTAATTTATTAGAATTTTGTTTATAATACCACTCTGGATCTTTTCAGAAGAAAGCTAAACTGTGTATTTCATGTTTAGGCAAATATGGCCCATTATTCCCGCAACGTTGTATTAACTTTTTACTGATCTTGCACACTGAGATAGAAGAATACTATTAGCCAGAAAGACACAATGTTAGCTGTAATACCATTTCCATTCTCTCCAGAGGTGTGTATATGCTTTGGAAAGCTAGTTTTTGATCTACTTGACACTCTGCCCATACAGCAGACAAGAGCAAGAAGTGGCTGGAACTATTAGCTGAACATATTCGTAATATGGGATAAAAAATGGAATTTGTAGATGGTTCCTGTACAGATACAATATAGGTAATTTTGATAACTTTTTCATTATTTCCAGACCAGTGTTGTTTTTTCCATCTTATAGTAGTAACTGGAAAACACTTATGTTTAACTATTCTCTATATAATTTCTTTCATAATTTTCTATTGCTTTTATTACAGTTACTGAATTTCTGTAATAAACAAAACCCAACCGTGAAATGCTACATGGTGCAAATATTCTATTCTTATCTCCTTTTAGGTTTTATGGTGCCTTCTTCCTTTCTGTTTGTTATATAGATCTGTTTGTTGAAATCTCTAGTAAAGTGAAATGGGTGATTGCCTAAAAAGCACATAAGAAACAGCACATTTTGCACCGTACTCAAACACTATGTATCAGCTGTTCACTGTTAGACAAAAAGGACGTTTCCAGTAAGTACCAGAGAGGTCTGTCTTGGTGTGGTACTACTGAATAGTTTTGTCCTTGTCCTTTGACCTCTCATTAGAAGTGATTTGTAAAATTTATGGATAGCTTCCTGCCTCACAAGCACTGAAAGACAGGATGAAAATTCAGAATGTCTGTGCTAAATTAGAGAGATGGTTTGATATCAACAAGAATTAAGTAGTGCAGACAAAAGTGAAGTACTTATGTAAGAAAAGAAAAATGGAATGCATAAGTACAAAATGGGGACTCATTGTCTCAGCAGCATTACTGCAGAATAGGATCTGGGAATAATAATTACCACAAATTGACTTAGAGTCAGAAATATAATGTTGTTGTAAAAAGCAAAAATAAAATCCTACCAAAAAATAATGTCAGTCAAGGCAGTATTAACCACAACGTAAACTGTGTGAAGGAATCATTTTCATTCAAATATACCTTGTACCACAGAGGCTTTATGAAGAGTACTGTGGGAACTGTATTTTGGCAGATAGGTTCACGTGTTGGAGATAGGCAACAACAAAAGTGAAATCGGGTTAGACAACCATCCAAAGAATGGAAACTAGAAAAAAACCTGAGCTTGTTTAGTTTGGAAAAGAGAAAGCTAATGGAAAATATAACTTCAAAATACAATTTAAAGAGGAGAAGGTGCTAAGTTGTTCTTGACGTTCACTGAATGTGAAACAAGAAATAGCTGATGTAATTTACTCCAGTGAATGTGCAGATTAGATATGTTGAAAATCTTGACTGGGACATGAACAGATTACCACAGCAAGCAAGAGATATAAGAATATGGAAGATTTTAAAAAATAGATTTGTGTTGAATAATGTGGCATCAAATGAGTTTTCATAGAAATCAAATAATTAATGAGAACATTCAATGAGATGTGTGTATATTTCTGATACCAACTAAATTAAAAATTGCAATGAAAACCCAAATAAATATTTCCTGGATTGGAAAGGTTGAAGTTGTCTTTAAGTAGTTCAACATATTTGTCTCATTAAAAGGGGGACTTAAAGTCCTATACCTACCTGGAGACACAACCCAGGGAGACTATCTCCCTGGGGTACAGTTAGACTCACTATTATCCTGAATGCCTTGTTAGTTTAGCAGCTGAAAGCAAGAGACAGACAAATTCACAGTTTCAAGTAATGACAGTGATTAAGCTTTGCAAGATGCTGTAAGAGAAGTGGTATATCTCTTGCTATTTTAAAATCAAAGCTAGATGTTTTTTTGAAAGTTTTACATTAGTCACACACAAGGCATGATTCAAATCAAACAAGAGTTACTGGTCTCACTACAGAAATGAGTGGCTAAAACGGAATGGACTATGATTTAAGATAGTGATCTAATGGCTTAAATAAGAGCTAGAAATTGTTTTACATGAGCAGCAAGAAACACGGAATAGAGTGTCTGCTACTCAAGATAATTTCAGTCCACTCTTCACATTACCTTTTCTGTTTCCTTCTAGACCTAAAGCAGGAAAAATATCTGTTGACAAGCTATATTATTTGTGGTTTTAAATAGTAGTATACTGCTATCAAAACAACTGATGGGACCTGATGAAAACAGTCCATGACATCTTATCTCTTAGTCTCACTTTGTCTTCCCTTGTTGAACTGGCTTTATTTGCATTTCCCTTTTTTCTGTTCTTGCACGTGCTAGAGAATTAAAACCTTGTAAGAGGATTGGTATAGTAGCAGGATATGCAGTGGCAGTCCAAAATCAGTTTTTCAAACTCTTTGAGGAAAAAGTGAAAGAACAGTAATATGTAATTTTCCCCCTATCTTCCTTCCCTCTTGTCTGCTATCAATTTTCTGCATTGTCCTGGGGGGTTGTAAGGGTAAGACCACAGAAAGGGCTTTTCAACACAAACACTTTTAGAAGTTGTTACTTGTCTGTGTGATCTTGCTTATCAAGCAAGCTTTTGTATAAAGTCATTCAAAAGGCAGGGTGCCTGTGCAAATATACCTATGACAGAGAGAACTCAGCTTGGTCTGTACTGTTTAGATGATGATACTGGTTGTGGTCTTGTACCTAAAAACTTGGTCTCTGCTATGAGATGAAACAGCTGCATTCCACATAGTGCATTTTGTAGTATAAAACAGCTTGGTGTTTTTCTGGGCAATGGAGTTGAAAAGAGCCTTCCTTTCCTAAATCAAACTGACAGTCATTGTCAGAGAATGTGTTGGAGACAGTACTAGGAATATTCATGCTGTGAAAAGATGCACATGCACATGCAATGGGGGAAATTCAATAACCAGTTGTCACCAAAATTTGGTTCTGAAAAAGGCAATTCAGTGTCCTGAATTTCATCTTTGGTTGGAGCTTCATGTATGGGGAAAAATAATTTAAACATACTGAAACATAATGAAAATAGAACCATTAGTTTTGCATACCATTTTAATTGCAGTGGAGTTTTATGAAAATATTCAGAACATGCTTTTAGTTTTGACTTGCAGGAGGTATGCCCTCTTCATTGGTACTATATTGTTCCAACTGGTAGTCAAAAAAAGGAGAAGATTCTCAGACTATATAGAGCTTCTTCTAATCTGCCTAAAGATAATACACAGAAAGGAAGGCTTAACAGCAAAAAATGGGTAGACTGATACATGTGGTGAACACTCACAGCTCTTACTTAAACTTGCAAAAGCTGGAGGTATTCATCAATTCTTAAAATTAAAGCATGTATGAAGAGACCTGACTTGAGTATGTAAAGTTGGAAATGTTGATGTGAATTCCCGATTAAATTTTTCCGTATACTGTAAGTAAAGTTTGCTAGTATCTCATAGGAGAAGGAGTCTTATGTGAGAACTGTGTTAATTTTTGCCAACAGTTTCTGAAAATTTCTGTGATTCCTACCAACACCTAAAGAAAATATTGCTTTAGTAATGAAGCAGTTAATCTATGACCAGCAACTCAAGATCATGATTATTCAAGATAATGTTCTTAAATAGAGGCCATAAGCCATTTTTTTTTGTGAGAGCAACTGTCATTGTATTATAGTTATTCCTTAATGGTGTTACTGCTTGCATATTCCAGAGGAACAGCATTCATTGGGATCCTGTAAACTTATGAAGCATGAATGTGGCACAGTCAACAAGATTCATCCCACATCATTTTAGTTATCTACATGGAGATTTTGCCATTTAGGCACCCTGGAATTCCTTTATAGTCTTCATCCAGAAATATACAAGTTCATGTCACCTTTTTTAGCTATCTGATTCAGATTTTGATGAATCTCTAATAGTGCAAAGAGCATAAGAGAAAAAGTAGCTTTAAAGAAAAGTGAGTCTGAACGAGAAGTAAGCAATCATCTAGCTGATTTCCCCTATTTTTCTTTGTGTCTGAGGATAATGAAGAGTTCATGGTTATGTTTGCCACTGAATGGACTTTCTATTTGTGACCTCAGTATCATTTCTCTGATGACTTGGCAGTTCTTGCTTAAGTCCTTTACCCCTTAGAGTTGTTTCCTGTGAGGTTTACTTACCAATGCTCAGTTTACTGAAGTCATCTGTCCCAGTATCTATAGCTCAGCTCTGCTTAAAGAGTCACTTTTCATTTATCTACTCAGGAGTACTTCTGACTGTATCACTAGTGTAAACAAGAATAAATAGTGTTTGATAATTTGGCAAATGGGCCTTGGAAATCTGTCAGATGTGGGCTTCTGAGACTTGAAGTATCTCCCATGGTGACAGATCTGTTTGGCAGATAGGTTTCTCCACTCCTTTCAGAAGGGTGTCACTTTGTTTCCTACTCAGGGCTGTGGGTCTGATCTCAAAATCCTTAGGACACATGGCTTTTGCTCTTCTGTCACAGGTAGCAGCTACCCCTTGGACTTTTTTCTGTCTGTGGCTGCTGCTGTAAACCTCCTTTCCCCAGAGTTCCACTGCCCATACACCAAGGAATCAAAGTTCGGCTGTGATACAGCACAACTGCAAAAATTTGACCCAAACAACTCAAAATAAAGAGTGACACTTTCTGGGAGAAAGAAATGTAAAATTACAGACAGATACTTTTATTATATGAAGTAATTGGTAACTGAAGGATTTAAGATAGAAAACTGCATGGGAATTGCATGGGAAAATGCAAATTCTTAAGGAAGAAGACAGGGAGGCTGGTCAGGCTAGGAACCCATGGGGCAAGTAATTGGTGCCATCAGCACAGAGTGAGCTGATGGAAGATGACAGCTCAGTGACACCGAGGACCCGTTCAGCAGGGGTTCCTGGTTCATCAGAAACACAGCATCAGGATGTGTCCGTGCCCCTGGATATTTTTTGTCCATGATTTTCACAGGCAGATAAATTGAATCATAACCTCCTTAAATTTCATCAGAGTTTTGTTTCCTATGTGGATATGGGTTTCATAGTTGATGATCAAGGCAAATCTGACAGAAGAGATTTCTAACAGTGGTGTTTATGCTTTTGCGCTTTTCAATTCTTTCTAAAATCCATTCCACATATCCATTTGCTGAAATTCCCAGTTGCTGCCCCTCCTGTTTTCTGGTTAGTTTTACAGGTAAGAAATTCTATAGTCTTTGCCAAGCAGTTAATTTTCCAGGTTATGATAACTAACAAAAAAGAAGGCAACCTATTCTAAAGGAATGAATATTTGACATCACTGTCATCTGTTAATTGACATGAATTTGTTGTTGTGCTTATTAATCATCCTGGTTTTGCTATTATTATGCTACCCTGCTTCTATCATATCCCTAAATAGAAAAAAAACTGAAAGACAGAGAAAGGAAGGGATAGAAAACTTCAAGCTCTGTTCCGATGACAGAGGATGAAAAAGGAGATTTTAGGGGCCATAAAAAATTGCTTATTCTGTAGGAATGCCAGCACTTGTACTTTTCAAAGTTTTTACCATGATTTGTTTAAGTTAGAACAGCCTTAATGCTCAGTTTGTGTTGAGCTCATGCCACCATAAATTGGGAATAACTCCACCAAAGTTAATGAAAATAGAATGCTCTGTGATTGAGGCATTTCAGTCAGAATCCAAACATCAAGTCATCTCTATTTCAACAGAGATAAGATTAGAGGGGAAAATTACCAAATCACATCATCAGTACTTCCTTCTGCTGCAGCTGAAGCCTGTAATTAAACAACCACTAGACAAACAGATATTTTATACTCTGAGATTATTACTTTTCCCTGCCAAAGGTATTCTATTGTTAGATTTTGTTTTCTTTACTGTGAAATATAGTAATTTTGGTGAACTCTTCTACTGAGAATTATGAATTCATTGTAGCCTTGTTTTCTAATATTAAGCTGAAAGTTGACTTTATATTTTACTGAAGAATATTCCATTGAGAATGTGTATTCACTAGCTATTTTCTCCATATGAGAAACCGGAATATCTTCCTCTATAATATAATAATAATAATACAATATCTTATATAATATCTTCTTCCTGGTGAGATGTCAGAGTATGCATGCTTGGTGTGGAGGTGGAAGAATAACTCCCAGTATCCTGTCTTAGTTCATCTGCTTCTCATGGGACTTGAATTAATTGGAGGCTAATGGCAAATGAAAGGAGTGTGATCAGCTGTGGACCAGCTCTAGGTGCAGATAACTTCCAGCAAGACCAAAAGACATTCTACTCAGCAACAGTTGTTACTTATTGGGACAGATGCTTATTTACATTTCTGTAACTTAACTCAAAGTTCTGATAGCATAAAATGATCTGAAAAAGAATGCAACTGAGGCAATTTGAGTACTCCTTCATGTGAACAGAATTAGTGTAATTTATGCAGGTGAGATCCAGTCTCTTTGAGGGTCCATCTGCCTTCAGTATTCACAGAAAGTCCAGTTTATGAGTTTTTAACAGCTGGTAACTTCTGTGCTGATCTCATCTACTGAGTTAAAAAAGTACTTTCGCTCTTCATTGTTAAATAAGTAAAAGTGATCCTCACAGTTAAAACAAACTAAAGTGATGTGATTTATGGTTAAGTCATACACAAAAATCTATGTTGAAGGAAGAAGCATAATTTGAGTTTTGCACAGCATGTATGTGTGTATAGTGGATACAGACCTAATATGATTTCTCTGGTTGTTACTTGGCAATAAGAGAAAAGAGAAAAGCTGTGACTGTCTGAATGACTATGCCCATCTTACGGATGTAATTTTAATGAATTAAACACGTATACTTATTATACTTTCAGTATGTACTATAGCAATCTGCGTGATTATTCAGCTTCCATTTTCTATCAAGACTGAAATCACTTTAAAAGGTAATGCTGATAAGACCTCAGACAGGATGACGAGAACACCAGTGAGTACTTGAAAATGTCATCACAAACTAGTTTAATGTAAAGATTATCAAGAAATACTATCTCTTCAAAATGAAGAAAAAAAAACGGAGACTGTGACACTGCAGAAAGGATAAGAGGTTTCAATGTATTCTTTTGAAAGGGTAAATGTTTCCTCTGAATGAAAAAAGGACTACTGAAAATTTATAAAGCAATTGTGCAAGGCAAGTACAAAAGACTGAATAAGAAAAATAAAACAAAAACAAAAACAAAAACAAAACATTCCTGCCTGGTTAAAAACACAGAAAAAAATTTTTTCCCCATAAGAAATACAGGATAATACAAATAGAAACTGACCTGAAAAAGAGTTTGAACCCCCTTTCCTCCCTCTTCCCCCTCCTTGGTAGAACTTGTTAAACTATTTGTCGGGATAATTTTGAAGTGGCCTAAAGTGGAAAAGGAGGATGACTCTAAAATATTAAAATGTTGTAAACGCTATCATTGGCATAATAGCAAAAAAAAAAAAAA
>VXBW01000253.1:88648-186023 GCA_013400375.1 Thinocorus orbignyianus
AAAAAAGGCAGAAGAGTATTTTTGATTAAATTATTCTCAAGAAGGCAATAATATTGGGTTTTTCTATATTTTCTTATTGAACTAGTTAAAATGAGAAAATTCCAAGCTGTATTTCAGGATTTGTGTTACCTAATAAAACAGCTGTTTCCTTGGATAAGTATTAGCAGAAGACTGCATTTTTTGTTAGCACTACGACAAAAGTGAAAAATGCATCCAATGCCATATCTCTATATTGAAATATATAAACGGTGTTGCAAAACAAAACTATGTTGAAGAAGAAAAAATACTAAAGCGATAACAATTGTGCATTGGTGTATAAATAGTCTGGAAAATTAGATTAATATGAAAACACTGGCAGGAGATCTTTATCTGATGATAATTCACGTTGACATTCTGAGTGAATAAATTTAAGGAAGATGCCTTCAGTGATATATGCTGAAGAAAATATCAACTGCAAACCTTTTAAGAAAAATATACTGAAAACTGAGTCTTGATCTTGAAGATTAGAACACAGCCTGGACCCAGTGGATGCAAATAGAATTGAGTCAGGCTCAGACTGGAAATAACAGCTGCATATGTAATTAACCACTTGAACAACTTATTGAGAGATGTGGTGCATTGTCTCAGGAAATAATTAAATTATCATGGATAAGGCTTTTTAAAATATAAGCTTTAGTGCAATCGCAAGTTGCTATATTCACCGTGAGAAAAGTTATTTATGATTTTATGACAGAAAATCAGTTTAGACTATTATAATGGGCCTTCTGGCTTTAAAATCTATGATCCAGATGAGAATGCATTCACAGAAAGAAACTTTATATGAAATCAATGTATTTTAAAATTATTCATAATTTGGACCAGATGTTTCAAGACAGATATTTTCATGCCTTTTTATCCACAGACATTACTTATGCAGCATATTTAATAAATGTCACCTTTTTGTAATAAGAAGTTGGAAACAACACGGAAATGACTAGCATTTAATCAACTCACTTCACATTGCTAACTTTTGAATATTGTTGTGTAAGATTAAAGGATAAATAGAAGGATTTTTCTTGCAATTGACTACATCAATTTATCATGCTATAAGAAGCCCTATATGACAAGTGTTATCCACAAGCAAACAATGAATTAAAAATTTATTGTGTTCTTGGTATTTGTTATTTTATATTACTATGAGTTATTGTATTTAAAAAGAGCATTTTTGAACACATATGGCAGTTCTTGCGAGCAGTTAACTTTCATAAATGAGTGTTTATTCATACTTTCACAATTATTTTTGTCTCTAAGCATGAATGGGCATGCAATTTTAAATCAATTGTTTTCAGGCAATTATTTTTTAAACTGAAATAGTTAAAACCGTGCAATCCTGGGCACGCAAACCTGTGCCATATATAAATAAAGTTTAGAGCTTTGTTAGGCTGGCTGATTTTAGTGGTGCTAGTTTCAGCTAACTCAGGGGCTTCCCCCCCTTAATGTGTGTTACAAGCTTTGAGAATAGGATCCACAAAATCCCACATCAGTATACAGTTATCAGCCAGTAAGATGTGTCACAGTGATGGATGAGTATAAAACCTGGCATTTTCAAAGATGTGAGACCCTAACTGTGAGCTGCAGGGAGTCACTTTTCTGGAGTGCAAAATCTATGAGTTTTCTGCTGGAATTAAAGTCCTTTTGTTTCAAATTACAGGTGAAAAGGAAGAAAATAGTGTCTGGTGTCTACTTGTTAGGGTGAGGATCATATCATAGAATCATAGTATGATTAGAGTTGGAAGGTACTTCAAAGTCTCTTTTAGTTCCAACCCCCATGCCGTGGGCAGTGAAACCTCCCACTAGACTGTGTTGTTCAAAGACCCAACTAACCTGGCCTTGAACACTTCCAGGCATCCACAACTTCTCTGGGCACCCTATTCCAGTGTCTCACCACTCCCAGAGTAAAGAACTTCTTCCTAATATCTAATCTACCCTCTTCCTGTTTAGAACTGCTACCTCTCACCCTATTGATAGGTTCCCTGACAATGAGTCCCTCCTCATTTTTCCTGTCTTCTCCTAAGAGGTGGGTTCGAAGCCTTTCTAGGAGAGGAGTGTCTGATAGTTATCCTGCCACATCCCAGGCACTTTTCTCTTGCTTCTGTTGAGGTCACAAGTTCCATGAGGCTTCGTTGAAGAGTGAGAACCTGAGCATCCCAGAGCTGATGGGACCTCTTCACTGCAGGAATGAAAAATACCTGATCTACAGAATAAGTCTGACATGATGCACAGGAGTCACAATCCAGGCCAAGGTTTACAAGATTTAAAACTATGAAGTTAGGTAGCTGGGCCTGTTTTTGGAGATTTGGAAAAAAACATCAGGGACAAATGAACGACTTCTGTGCTCAGAGACTGAGCCTCTACAGGATTATGCATTTCAAAACCAATCACACTTTCTATTCCGAAGTTGTGTTAGAGGCAAATTGAGAAATGACATGAGACTGACTGTTGGACTTTGCTCTGTTGAGGCAAGAAAAAACATTTTTATTTGGATGGTGGGACCAGCAATGGTATGAGAAATTAAGTCCAAATAGATAATGTGAGGAAACTTGGGCACATTTTATTATGGGTTTGTGGCATTTCTGCTTGTCATTATTTGCCCATGTACGGAAATGGAAACAGACTCTGAGGGCTGAATTTATCAACAACTGACTTGGAAAAAAAAAAGATTGAAAACTTTTCGCGCTTTTAAGTCCAGCGAAATATAAAGATGCACTGCCTTCATTGGTGCTATATTCCACTATGACTCTTATCTGTATAATTTATCAGTAACCTAGTGATTTAACTTGTATTTCAAAAGAAATAGTCTTATCCAGAAATAAACTTGTTCATGCATATAAGTGAATAAGGTGTGTGTTCCTCTGTATTTACAAACATACTTAGGCTGTAAGTTATGTATTTGGACTTCTGTTCCTTGATGCAGTCCTGCCATTGATTGAATTATACCATTTGCAGCTGTGCTTACTGAAAAATAAAATAATTGTTTTTCTTGCAGAAGAGAAAGAAATAGAAATGTTGTGGACAAAATCATTCTTAATATAAATATTAAATAATATTTTTGTTTCCAAGGTAGAAAAACATGAAAGTACTTATTTGTATCCTGATATTAGGCACACATTTCATAGAGATTAAACTCTCTGAATTATGTATTGTGTTAATGGGTTTACATGGTGATATATTTCAATGTTCAGATTAGCTACAGACAGATTTCATAGAATCCTAGAATCATAGAATGGTTAGAATTGGAAGAGACCTTNCTATGTTGAGGATTTCCTTAGAAAGTGTAAAATTCTTTACCTAGATATGTGTGTGTCGGTTTTGGAGTGTGTCTCCTTATTTTTAATTGATTTTCATTACAGAAGGTTGGATTTTCAGTGTATGTTATAGACTTGCCTTGATTTGATACACAACAAAATGGCAGATCATGCCTGCTTACTTCAGCACGTCCTTTTTGTTCCTGTTGTTGAGCACTATGACATGAGATGTATACACACCAACAAAAGGTACTTGCAGGTAGCATTCAATTTTGTGACCTGTTCCTCAAAAGACAAAAAATCATAGCTATAATGTATTTCTATATTTAATGTAAAGTAAGAGGAGCAAGATAAACAGAAGGATGAAATATTCAACTCAGAGGGAAGTACTTTACTAAAACAGTGATCTGGATTTAATCTCAGTTGGAAACTGTAATTTCCCAGGATGTTTCTCATGGAATAATGTTGCCAATCTATCTGATGTCAGTGAAAAATATTAACTCCATTCAAAAGGCAGCCCAGAACATCAGTGAGCAAGTAGGTTCATTGTGAAGGCAGTAAATGAGAACATGTTGATTATGGACAAAGGGAAGCAGATGCGGTATCAGCAGCCCATTGCTATTATTCATTTTTCTTTATTTAGGAAGTCCGAGAAAAGAGTGGTTTGCAGTTGCAAGTATACATCACAGTTCAGAGATTTCTACTGAAATTGTCAAAATTCAATGAAATCTGAAGACTTAAAAAACCCCTTGAAAGTAACCACATCAATGGTCCATTCTTAGCTGATTTGAATCTAGATGGTCCTCTTCATTTACAGTCTCCTGGCAAATACTATCCCAGAGGTATCTCTGGTACTGGATATTTTTTTGGAAGGGCAGAATTCAAACTGCTGAGCTGAAAAACTTTAATACATTAATGAATAAATCAGAAAACGGCTGTGAGGAGAGTACAAGGATCAACACTTGCCATCCACCAGTGAAGACAGAAATAGTTCAGATACTTTTTTTGCCCTGAAGACCATGACTACGGTGAGCATATTTCTATGTTTTCCATCATTCAAACCCTGTGCTTTTATTTCAAATCAACTGTGCTTTTAAAAACTGATAAGGACTGGACATCTGTGAAAAGAGAAAAACTGCAAGTCTTTTCAACAGTTGCTCTTGTTTGCAGGTTGGAAAGAAAGTGTTTTCGAAGCTAGCTCTTGTAATTGCAGAGTCCTGTGTGTCTCTGTCTGCCATGCATCTCTCTGCACGCCTGTTAGAACATGGCATTTTGAGGAAACGAAAAATTTATTAGGCATATATAGTCAGTCCTGATCTGTTTGTGCAGTATGTATGGCATGCCCCTATTTGTGCCTAGTAAATTAGACCTACTACACACATTTATTCCCTGTCTGCCTTCGTTCTGCTGTTAGCTCTTCCCTGGCTGGATGAGGATTGCCTGCACATGTTAGTGGCTTGAGGAAAGGTACTGCTCCTTAAACAGTAAGGCCCTGTAAAACTGCAAGATCTTGTATGTGACAGTCCAGTCTATTTCTGAGTTTGAATTATGTGCCAGTGGGGCAAATTTCACAAATGAAGAGCACAGTTCAACACTTCAGCAGAAAGGAGGGAGAGCAGAGGAAAAGAAAGAAGTGTGTATACTCAGCCGTCTTAGGTCTCAAGAGCACTTGGGGGAAGAGCAAAAAGAACTGTTTGTTAGTCTAGCAATTATGCAAGAGACACCCCAGAGTAAACACTGCTGCTCTCCAAGTTGGGTGAAGATGCAGTCCTCTGCCCAGCCTTGTCAATTCTGGCAAAGAACAGACTTTTCATCAGGGAGAGACTGTGTTTAGCTAAGCTCTGCAATTGTAAAATGCCTATAAAAGGAAAGACATTTTACATTTCTCTGAGTCTTTGTGTGCAGAGTTTGTGGTAAAGGAAACAGGCACAGCATGCTTGAGGGGATGAAAAGGAGGGGGAAAATGGCTTGTTTTCTTACTGTGTCATCTGATGCAAGATATTTCACTGATAGCTATTCCATCTCGATACCAGAGTTATGATGATTCATCTTGTTTTGCAGAATACCCTCCATCCAGGCTGCTAGACCTCTTGCAGAGATTACAGCAGAAGAGAAATTGCTTGTTTCATAAAAGGAATGATTATTTTTTTAATTATTCTGAAGTTTTTTGATGTGTAATTGTATCTATATTTGTATTCTAAACAGAGCAGAGACATCTCTTCTCTGAAGTGAATTTAGGGGCTATTTCATGAAATGCCGTGCCGTAAACATAAAACACACAGGTTGAGGCCAGTCATCCTCAGTCTTGCCCAAAAAGAACCATCAGGGTCAAATAACAGACAGCCTAGTCCTACAGAATCATATTTTCATATATGCCTTAGAAAAGACCCTTTTCCATCTAGCTGCTGCCGTGTTCTGTCTTGATTTTAGCTTCAGTGATTGCTCTGAGATAGGGGTCTCGAAGAGAAAAACATACTTGAGATATATGCTGCTTCCAGAGGAGAGGACTGCACAGACATATTGTGCCTGATGAGATGCTCTGCTGGCAGCAGCTCAGTTTGTCAGAGTGGGAGCAGCTTGAGCTGACTGCCTGTTTGCTCCCCGAGGAGGCTCTTCTCTGCCAGGAGAAAGGGAGTGCCTGCTGAATGTTTAACTGAGCATCACTCACTCTGTGAAGGAGTCTACATGGTTGTACGCTAACCAGAGTAGAAGCCTGCAAAACCACGCTTCCACAAAGAAAAAACAGTAAGCAGAAGAGCTGTCTTCAATTTGTAGCATTTTTTTCTGCCCAGATCATTCCTTTCTCTGGATAATGATGTTTATTTGTGAAGATATCTCTGCTGTTGCCCAGAAATAGTCCATATATGTGGAACTCCAGGACTTGCTATGAGAAAACAAACCACTTTTTGTAAGGCTTATAAGGAAAATTGAGGGCATGTGTTTTTTCTCAGATGAGTTGTCATTACTGTACATTCCTACTTCTACAGAAATTAATTGAACAAAATTGCACATTTTGGATGCTACTCTTGGATGATGAAGTAAGTAATCTGGTTGCTGGCAGGATTCTCAAGAGCTGGTGTGTACATTGAAAAAAATCAAATCCAACTTAGTAACAAGTGATTTCTGGAGTTGCTTTCTCTTAGCTGCAGTCATAATGCACTTTATGGGTGGATGAGGTGCTGACTGAAGAGAGAGGGGATAAGCAGCTTGCTCAAAGTCACGCAAGAAGCAAAGAGGCTAAACAAGATGGTCACTCTGACCTATTCTAACTCACTCTCTTTTTTATTTCTTTTAGCTAGATCTGATGGTATATTAAAGATTTCTCCGCAGCAGCAAACAAACTGCCTTTTGCTTCACCACCTTGATATCCTTGATAGCGTTAATGTGAAACAAGAAACAATCTGTGCAGCCTTGAAGAGTGACAGGAATCAACTCCCCATGAAATCCTTATTCCTTTCTTGTTCTATGTATTCTCCAGTGAGAAAGGAGAATATTGGGATGGTGATACATCTGCAACTGCCCTTAAAAAATCTCTTTGCAAGGGACATAAATGCAAAATCAAAACTTCCACTAAATGAAGATTCAACTGTTTCCTCAACCTAGTGGGGGGAAAAAATGCTCAGTCTTTCATATTGTGCGATGTTTATGAGGCCTGGACTTTTTCTCGAGCTTTAATCTGAATATAACAAGTGTTATCTCGAATGTAGACTCTCACTGGGATAATGATGCCTTCCATTCAAAGTTATTTTAAGGCAGGGCAGCAGAGTTCAGCAAGCCTGCACCTTCAGAGTTTTAGCATGTATAAGTTCTGTAAGTCAATCTTTAAGCTTAACGAGAACATTTAAGGAAGTGTAACTATTTTTTGGGGGCCATCATCTGCTATTAGTGTTCCAGATCCCTCTTCCTATAAAGAACACTGCTGAGACAAAGAACTGGATATTAAAGTGAATCTGCTCATTAGTAGAACAAAGAAGCCTAAACATGAAATAAAGACATTTGACTCAAGTAAATGCCTTGTATAAAACAAGAACTCATGCAAGGAAACCCAGTCTTAATGGTGGTTATTTTCAGTTTTTAAATATTCAGTTGTGTTCAGTGAATTTAATGGTTTTAATTTTTAATAATCACATACAATGTTTAAATGTGTGTACTGTATAAAGATCCTTGGCCTGATGTCACTCAACACCAAATTTTTCAAAATTTGCATTAGTAACACATCCTCTATAAAAATTAGGTCCTCTTAAAAAAGACTTTGGATAAGAAGTCATCCACATGGTTTTGTCTTTTGAAAAGAAAAGGAAGACAAAATAAGAGTGACAGAAAAATTTTTATATTTTATCTTTCTTTCTTCCTTTCTTTCTTCCTTCCTTCCTTTCTTCCTTTCTTCCTTTCTTTTCCTCCCTTACTTCATGTCTCTTTTTTCCTTTTTGTCTTTTTTATTTCTTTTACTTCTTAATTTTTTTTTTTTTTAATTATTATTTTTTTACAGAAGAACTGGTTTATTAGCACTATACTAATACACTTTATTTGGCTTGTCAGAGCATCTTCCTAGCCATTAAATGAATTACTTGTCAAAAGACTACATTTGACAGCCTGCCAGTGAGTTAAATAATCAATTGACGTCTAGCAAGCAGCAATACTACTAATGGGCAATGATTTAAAAGATTTGCACTACCATGACTGTTAATAGATTGGTTTTCCTTGTAATACTGGTTGATTCTGATCTGCTGGAAGGTTTTTGTTAGATTTGTTGGTTTTTTTAACAGCAAAATGAAGAGTACTGGTATCTGACTTCCCTCATTTCCAAATCAGATCTGGAATTTCTCAAAAACTGAAAAAATTACAAAAGCTGGCAGTTTATATTATATTTTCCATATAGTGAGAGTATAATAGAGACAGAGAAGTAATTGTTTTTAATTTTTGGTGGATTTAAATAATTTTTTTTTTTTTTTTTTTTATTTTCTCGTTGCTTTATAGGATTATAGCGATTAGTAACCCTGGAATTTTGCATGCAACTTTTCTTAAGTTCGCTGGCCATTAGCACTTCTCAAGAGATCTTGGCTATTTTTTATTGCAGAGAATGTAGGACAATATTTAGTTTCCCCTGTAATCCCTACTAAATTATTACATACCTAGTGTAACTAGGAAAACAATTATTTTGCACAAGATGAAAACCCACTCTAAGTGTGGTAAATGGCAAGACTGCTGTTTACTTTAGTGGCTGGTTTTCAATGGGTGCCAGGCTTTAAATTACCTTTTTTTAAATATTAAAAAAAAATCCCAATCCCTTATCAGCAGAAGGATGTGTATCTGAGGTTGTCCTGAAATATCTGTAACGTTCCCTCCTACCTACAGTGAAAGAAGAGGCTACATATCTTTATGCAAACGCACATATATGTTCCCTATCAGAATATGGAAGAGTTAAGGACAAGAGCAGAGGTAAAAAGCAACAGTTTTTAATAGTGTCTTGATGATCTTTCTCTCTGTCTCTGCCTCCCACCTTCTCTCCCCAGAGAAAACTGCAATGGTACACGCTGCTGTTGTGAGTGATTTGTAGACAGATGTTTCACCCTGTGTTATCTTGTTAGCTAGGCAAAAAAAAAAAAAAAAAAAAAAAAAAAAAAACAAACAACAAAAAAAAAAAAAAAAAAAAAAAAAAACAAACCAACCAATAAAACACAACAAAATAGAAAAAAAGGGATTTATGACTTCAGGCAGTTGGTGTCAGAGCACATCCTCCTCCTCGGAGAATCGCTGGCAGAGTTAGAGAGTTGAGTGGGCTGAGTGCAGGGTCAGCTTCTCACTGACACAAGCCGTTCTGGAGCAGGGTTGAAATGGTGGCTTGTCCTTTCTCTCCCGCGGGAGCTGTTTTTAAGCTGAGGTGATGCAATATGAGCAGGGACCAGTTGTGTGGCAGCCGTGCCTGCACCCGATCTCTTGATGCTCACCCAGACCAGTGGACTTGGCTTCTGAATTTGGCCCAAGGTCTGCCTCAACACTGTGGGCTTGCTGGGATATCACTGGATGGTGTCTGCCCCCAACTACTGTCCCTGGGTCTGATCTTAACCCAGACTCATCACTCTCAATCCAGTTTATTGGTGAGGTTGCCTGATCTCCAGCATGTTGCATGGTTGTGGTCCCCCCAGAAACTCTCCAGAGCAGTAAATAAGAGTCGGGGTCCAAGAAAATAGGGTCTCTGCAGTCTGTACAGGGAGAGATCCCGCCTAATGCCAGCTCAAGAGTGGGGATATTGCCACTGCTGAGTGGATGATGCTTATTGGGTGGGCACCATCAAGGTGGTAAAGAAAAACAAACCCAGTCTCTCCTGCCTCCTCTTCTTCAGTGTGGGGGCAAGCTGTGTGGCACAGGGCTCATGAAATGGCCAGGGGTAATATACCTGCTTTGCTCAGGTCCAACAGTTTTGGCTGGTCTGCAGCTGTATGCAGTGGTATTTGAAAGTCTGGTGTGCCAGAAAATAAAGAAGAAACTGCAAAGTCCTGGGGAAAACAGGCTGGCAGGTATTATTGTGACGAAGCATCTCTCATGTGGCTCTTTTCCTTCTGTCTTCTCTACTCCCACCTTTGCC
Source organism: Thinocorus orbignyianus (assembly GCA_013400375.1). NCBI lineage: Eukaryota > Metazoa > Chordata > Aves > Ciconiiformes > Thinocoridae > Thinocorus > Thinocorus orbignyianus. The sequence goes on from VXBW01000253.1 coordinate 98,519, forward strand.
CTCACAGCATGTCTAACATTTGCAAGTCTGAGTTGAGCTGTTGGCTTGCAGAGCCTCCCTCAGAGGCAGAACAAAGAGAGATGGAAAAATGGGAATTACAGAGTTGTGTAGGTGGCTTTAGCAGGAGAATGCCACAGAGAGACATACCAGGGGCAGAAGTACCTTTGGGAAGATTTTAACATTTAGTTTGGCTCGTGATTTAAAATATGTTTTTCTCTTTATTCCAAACAACTCATTGATGTCTATTTATTTGTTTGTTTCTATTTCTATTTTAAGGTAGTCTAGAATGTCTTCATACAGGTTCTGACTGTTGCTGAATGTAGGTGTTGCAAGGATGTATTACCATTAGTATACAGACCTTAAGGAAACTGAATATTGTGTTTAGTCTCTCAAGTGGAGAGACCACAAGAGCTGCTGTTTCTGTATTCACAAGTGAGGATGACAAGTACACCTCTGTGTTCAGACTTTTGTTTCAGGGTTGGACAAATCAGTTTTGCAGTAAAGCTGACCTACCACAGTTTTCAACTTGTATACTAAAGTAAATGAACACTGATTTTGTATTTATTTCGTAGTCATTCTGCAGATGAGCTGCTGAATTGTCCTTGCTGATAGCTCAGGGTACAATCCATTACAGTTGCTTTAAGATAAACTATCCTTGTTCATGGTTCGGAGACTGGATCTGGCAACCTCTCTTTAGAGCTCCATATATGGCCTTAAAACTCCCCGTGTCAGAATTATTTCAGTTTGGGGAGAGGCTTGGAGCGGAATTTTAATGATGTGCACTGTGAGAGCTGGATTTGTAATATAGTTATATAGTTGTTGTTGTTTGTTTTGTTTTGTTTTTTTTTTTTTTTTAATAACCTGTCCTGTTTACTTACGTTCTAGAGTTATTCTGTTAAAGCAGGGTCTTCCCGTTTGTCCTGCCTGTTCACAGTTGACAACCATGGGTCAAATATGCTGATGTGAGACAGTACTGAGATCAGAGATAGAGTACTAGAGCACTAGAACAATGGCTGATGGTATCCTCAGTCCACACAAAATTCCCCTGTTTTTTAAAAATTCTGGCATAACAAGAGCTAGTCTCTTAATTCTCATTCTAATATCAAACACTCAGTTGGGGAAACTGCAGTTTGGAAAGATTTTTTTTTTTTTAACTTCCAATGAATCGTTTTATATTCATTATTCCTTCCTTTGGCCTTTAAAATATTCATTTTCATCCCCTGTTTCTAAACTCTTACATGCAACTTAGCAAAACAACCTGACTGTTTGGACTGTAAAGTTTTCACAGCTTATGCTCTAGCATCTGCTGTGGGAAACAATGACCAAAATAAAGTAGCCTGCTTTCAGAAAAGTTTAGGCCTGTTTAACATTCAAACTAGTTGAAGCCTTCTGAAATACCAGTGCATGAATTTTCATCTGACACTGACTTAGAATGCAAATTGATCCACATAAAACAAGACATGCCTGAAAAACATTCATGAGATTTTTCCCTTATCAAAATATCTTGACAGAGAAGTTAAGGATGAAAGAATAATGCTTGAAAAAAAAGGCCACACACACAATAGCGTGATTGATCTGATGGCACTCAGTTACTCCAATTTGTGTAGAATCTGTGCATTAGCAACTCATTTTTATCATGCAATAATATTTGGGTTATAGAAAAGTTTCTAAGACTGACACAGAGTCAAAGATAACTGCATTGTTGGAATCACACCTCAAAAATATAATGAAGTAAGACCATTTTTAAATCATGGAATCATAGAATGAAATGTTGTAGAATAATCTTTCAAGGATAAGGTGTGAGATATGTTCACTGTGACGGCTGTACAGGCTCATCTAACAGCTTTATTGCAGTGTGAAGGTGATTATATTTCATGAAAATAGAGATATTTCAAGATCCTTGTCAATTGGCTTATCAGGTGACAGGAAAGTAGGAGTGACTCATGGAAGAGCTCACTAAAATTCCCTCATGTCATCACTCACCTTTCTTTCTGCTCAGACTCAGAAGGAAAAGAATGGATAATGCAATCCATATGCAGTCCTATCTAAGGGATATATAGCCACTGATCCACAGAAATCCCCATGTCTTTGTGTTACATCTGGATTGACGAGCACTAAATATGGTCCTCTATCTCTGTTCCTCTTCCTGCCCTGTATCTAATTCCTTTCCTTCACAGTGCTTCTGCTGCTCTCGCTTGTTTTAGTGCTCGTGCTATGAAGTCAGTCATAATAACTAATAACATTGCAGCTGTGACCTGCAAGACTGACTCATCTCTTTCACACATTCTTCCTTTAAACTGATTTCCTCCCAGGATTAGCCTCAGCAATAACTTTTGCACAGTGTATCCTAGCTGGGTGTACTATTTTTGGTTTAGGTTGTAAGCTCTCTGCATCTCTGATAGGTCATACTCCAGTACTCCGGAAAGCCCTATGTCATTTTATAATACTGCAATAAGTTGGTTCTAACATGCAATCCCATCTTGCTATGTGAAAGTAACTGGCTGCCCAACTCATTTTTCTCTTGTTTACACAGGTTGCCTACAACCTGACTGCCACCACAGTAATCTTAATTCCTTCAGCATTCATGAATGGTAGAATAGTGGAAAATCCCTGGCAGTAGAGTGCCATGTGTCCTTGGTGCTTTATCTTGTGCATAATTTTATCCTCTTTGTGCCATTAGTACTACATAAAACACACCCATACTATGACCTTGTGTCCTCATTAATTCATGCATGAGTGTAGGCAACTTCAACCACCACTCCCTGTCTGCTTCTGCCTCCCCATGGTAGGACACCGTTTATATTCTGCTAATGGCAGTTGTTGCCCACCTTCTTGCATAGCTCCAAAATTTCATATTTCCTCAAAGGTTTTTGGAAGGCACCAAGGAACCCTCTTTTGTTGATAACCACAGTCGGGCTGTTCCCTCACTACCACCCTTTTCCTACCAGGCATTTGAATCTTCTCTTGCAGTTCTCTACCCGTGCATGACATGGACACAATGAAAGCTTTCCTTTTCCAACAGCAGCTTGTCCCCTTTGTCACCACACTGAGCATATCTTTCGACTTGGCTTAAAGGAAGGGGATATTTCAGATTCAGGCACCCATGTGTAAGTGTCTATAGTTAAGATGAGCCCATGTGATGCAAGTGTCTCACCTTCCATAGCAAATGGTTGCTAGTTCATCAATGGGAGAAAACTTTTCATCTAGAACAAGCACCTTCACTTGGTCAAATGTGAATTTCCAAGGCTCTGTTGACTTTATCGACAGAGCAGAAGCAGGAATTCAGTCTTTCAGTCTGAATAGACAATTGAATGGGTTTCAACAGGTGTGAAGAAATTACAAATGGCTTACTGTCTGCAGGTTTCAGAAGTGTGAAAACCAGATGGATCCTTATTTTATCTCACCTGCTGATGTTATAAGCTAATTTTGGTTTGGCTGGCAGCATGTGGAATGGCTGCTGGACTGAACAACTGATTCTGAGCTTCAGCAGTGTATATACTGATACTGATTTGATCTGTGGGATCTGAATTTCTGGAACATGCAAAGAAGGAGGTGATTTGTGATTTGCTGAGTACCAGAACTACAACTAGCATAGTGTATAGCAATTTGGGAACTCAGGGGTCTCTGTTGTTTCATCAGCTGAAAAACATGCATTTCACTTCTCATAAAGACTCTCTTTTCAAACAGACAGCCCTGACAGACACTGTTGATGTACCGTTACAATAGTCTGGCTGACTCATATTTAACAGATCTGCCAAACAGCATATTTTTTTTTTGTGAAAAAATGCTTATATCCTCTAATTTGGAAATAGACTGTATCATCATGAAAGTTATTAATATGCCAAAAGAAGCCTGAACACTAGGAGAAATTTACTTTTCTATACTCCTTACTACAGATTGGCTGAAAATGACCTTTTTTAGGCCTGCAATAGAACCGAAGGTGTAGTACTGGCCCCTGTACAGAACAGAATGCAATTTATTTAGGCTTTGTTTAGATTAGGAGAGGAAGATGTACTTCAAAACTATTAGCTAATGTTTGTTACCCCTCTCATTTCTGAAAATGTTGCTAATGCTAATGTTAGCCAAGGGCTATATTAATGACAATTAGGTAATATTTAATTTTCTTCATTTGGTTAGGACTTTAGAAAAAAAGATTAACAAACCTCTACATGAGTGGTAGAATATTGAAGTTTTGCTTGTTTTTCATTTATGAGCGGTGGTTGTCTTTGTGGTTGTCTAATACTATCAGCACTCAGAATTCACCTCTTCCAGAAGGCTTGGAATCCATGTGATCAATGTAGGACAAGAAACCTCCACCTACATCTTGCTCTCTGCCAAGGTATACATACTGCTTTTCTTTGCAGTTGTCTGTTTATGAAACTTTCAGGAACTGAGACCTTTACTTCTGGCTGGAGCCAGACAGAAGTAGAAAGTGTAGATACATGTACATGTTAAAATGAGATGACTGCCTAGACCTTGTTTCTTTGGGAAATCAATCCAAAGAGTTATATTATCTGGAAATAACCTCTCCCACAAGCAGGCACCCTATTTCACCCAAATACTGCTTTTGTAATGAATGGTACAACACAGACACAAGGACAACTGCTCAGGTAAGAAATAACTGACAGGATCCATTTCTAATGACTATTTACCTTCCTCAGTTATGTATTGCTATAAGCAATAGTGCGAAACGGAAAGGGCATATAATACACAACCATCCTCAGATGACTGTCAGTTGTTTCAGCCCATGAAGTAGGGCAACATAAAGATAAAACAAACCCTTTCAAATTTCCAGAAGGATGGGTGAGTGAGTAGGCAGCAGCAAACTGAGCAGCTAAATTAGATGGTCCAAGCACTTGCTATATTTCTGGTAGATATGCATCTGCGTGTGCTTTTTTGATGAGGTGCTTCAGATTTTGTTCACATTTCCATCTGCTTTGTCCTCAAGGGACAAAAGAGCTCAAATCAAACAAAAAAACAAAAGGTCAGCATAACTGCTCTTTTCTGAAATGAGCACAAATGTCTCTCAAAAAATCAGTGTGCTCTGTACTTGTATACAGCATGGGTGAAACCGTAAGATATGAAAGACATTGAATCTCACGAGGAGAAATATTGCACATCTTACAGTTCCACAAAAGCAGTTGACCTGCTTATAGTTAGGGAAAGATCTGTCAATCTTATCTTGATTTTGATTAATGTGAAGTACACAAAACTGGTCTAGAACTCATTTTTCCTCTTTCTGATGCAGTAACATCCTGCTCACCTTTGTAGAAAATGGAGGTCCAACTCGCTCCTTATGTCTGGGCCAATAAATTTTTACTCTTGTTATTCACCAGGTAGGAATTTCAGTAGAGAAGGGAAAGAAGTATTCACATCAGAAGAGAGTCACCTTTCTTTCCCATTTCTAGGATGTGGGAAAGAAAAACAATGAATTACAAAGAAGAGGAAAAAAGCTGGTGAAGGGTCTAGAGCATAAGTCCTATGAGAAGTGGCTGAGGAAACTGGAGTTGTTTAGCCAGAAAAGGAGGCTGAGACCTTGTCACTCTCTGCAACTACCTGAAAGGAGGTTGTAGAGAGGAGGTGGGGTTTGCTCTTTTCTCTCAGGTAACAAGAGATAGGATGAGGGGAAACAGCCTCAAGTTGCACCAGGGGAGGGTTACACTGGATGTTCATATATATTTCTTCCCCAAAAGGGTTATCAAGCATTGGAACAGGCTGCCTAGTGAAGTGGTTGAGTCACCATCCCTGGAGATATTTCAAAGATTTATAGGTATGGCACTTAGGAATATGCATTAGTGGTGGACTTTGCAGCAGGAGGTTAATGGTTGAACTCGATAATCTTAAGGGTCTTTTCCAATTTAAATGATTCTACTATGCTAAGAATCGTAATTCTGCTATTCCTACAAGCAGAGAAGATTATTGAACCTGAGCCTTCTGCATCTGGACAGAGTTACTCCAGCAACTGGGAAATCATATGTTGCAGGAGTAACACATGACCGTGGTTGTATTCAATGTACTTTTACAAATCAGATTTGTAAAAAGTTGAGGGGAAATTCTAATTCTTACTGGTTTGCACCTTTCAGGGGTTATAAATGAAAGAGGACCTAAGAAGGACACCCAGTGAAGGCACTTTTACTGTGTAAAAGGGGACTTTTACAGGGACTTTTACTGTATTAAAAAAAAAAAAAAAAAAAAAAAAAAAAAAAAAAAAAGAAAAGAAAAAGTATCTGTGGTGATAGAGAACCTAATGCTTGGAACCTAAATTCCACTTCAGCCCCAGTTTGGGCAGCATCGTGGATCAAATCTCTTATGTTTATTCTATCCAAAGTATCTTATATGCAGCTACCTCATAAATATCTACTTAACTTAGGAATGCCAGCCCTGTTGTAACGACAACAAAATGTTATTTCTAATAACCTATATATCCTGTCAACACCACAGTGACATTCTAAAGAGATGACATAAGGCGGTTATTTCATGAAGAGAACACTGGGAATCCACATCTTTTTGTACCCAATTGAAGTCCCACAAAGTTTGTAAAATGATAAAAGTTGAACTTTCCCTTCAGTTCTGGGTAAATGCTTTAGGCTGGTGGTCAAAGCAACCACTGTGCAGTTTGCCCAAAAGTTGCTTTATGGACTTGGTGATTCTGAACTCAGTACCTGTAATCTTCTGTGTTGAACATATTTTTCTTTTGAGATCAGAACCAATATTTAGTATTGATGCTTTAGGATTTTGTCTCCAGATCTGAAGGAGTTTCCTTAAGCTTTGTGCATTCAATTAGGATGAGAACCCAGGCAGACCTAGCTTTGGCAAAGCTTCCTCTGGTCTTTGTTCCTTATTTAGTAAATAGAACCTGCAGAGTGTGGGGGCATTGCTATCTCATCTGAAATCCTTGGCTTTGCTGTACTGAACTGGAAATGAGATATTTAGATCAAAAGGACTCTAGCAAAACAAGACAGAGTGCTTTTGGAAAGCAGCATATAATTTTTTCAACCCAAGAAACTGCCTGTTAATAGCAGCGTTGAAGTTCTGCTGAAACTTTGTGGAAAGATTTGCAAGCTATTTGTCTTCCTAGGAAAGATAAGACTGAGCAAACAGAGAACTGTAGAGCTGTATATACACAGAAAATCTTGCTGTTAGCTGAGGTGCCTTTTACATTAGACAGGTGGTATGCAGACTTAAGTCACATCTGTAGTGCATGGTATAGTGTGGCATAGTTCATGAATAAGAACACTATCGGCTTCAGACCTTAGTTCTACTTGGGCTAATTTACCCTTCCAGATGAAATATTTCTGCTTGCACAGAGGTACTCTGGGCACACAAGGACTTAGACATGCAGTCCTTTCATCTGTCCTTTCATGGATCTGGTCATTGGTCCTTGGTGACCTGAACACTTTTTTCTACTAGTCCTCATTCTGATAGCTGTCTCTGGAATTTCTTCTCCTCAGTTACTATCCATTTACACACCATTAAAAACAGTGACATGCAGCTCTGTGTGTATGTCAGTATGTGTGTATGTGGACTTAGAAATTTGATTGGGTTTTAGCTGAATTAAATTTATAGGCTCCTAGACTTTCCTCTTCCTGAAGCAAGCATAAACATAGTGACACTGAGATCGCTTCTCAGTAACCCTTTATAAATCTTTTAGAAACAGTCTCCAGCAGCCAGGGATCCCCAAATGTACATTCATGGTATAAAGCATAGAGGAAGTAAGACCTGTTTCCACAGTAATAACCCTGTGAATAAAATGCACTAGGATTTCAAGTGTCCTGCTATTTGATGGAATGCCAGCAAGAATTTGCCTAAATTCAACAAGACAAAAAAAGCAATGGCAGGGGAAACCATAAGTGTAGGATGATATTTCAAATCATACACCTGCACATCCTATCCACAGAACATCTACAAGTGCCCAGTATTGAGCTGGAAGAAATATTTAATTTAACTGAGGTTTATATAATATTATTGAGCATAGCTAATTTTAAAAATACATGTCTGTAAGCAGTTCCGTCCTGTGTGTGAAATTTTTCATGGAACTTAGTAAAAAATGTGTTTGAAAAGGTCATGTAACTTTATGTGTAATCATAATGGGAACAAGCACATTCTAAAGCTTGATGTTACAGAATTCTGATAGCAATAAGTTCAGAAAAGTCTTGAACATGAGATGCTGTATTAATTCTTTACTAAAACTGTTCTATTTTTGATATTTTTTTTTTTTGGTTTGTATGTCGATATTCTTACAAAAGTAGTTTCAAAATCATACAAAACAGAACCAACCAGGTGGTGATTCAAAGCCCTTTTGAGTAATCTGTATATTAGATTGGCCAGCAGTTACATCTGTGGCAGAACTGTTTCTGAGACTTTTACGTACTGACTTAAATCAACATTTTTAAACTAAAGGCCTAGAAGACATGTAGATCAACTTCAGGAAACTGAACTCTGGATTCCCTGGTTATGAATCAGTCAAATACCAAGGAAGAATTTTTAGATGGGGAATGACTCATGAAAAATCTCTAAGGATTGACTTCACTCAGTTAGAAATATGCATATAAGTGAGAGCCAAAAAGCCCACGGACTGTCTACATGCTTTAAAAATTGAGTCAGCAATCTCTGATAAAATGACTGTATGTCATGAACTTTCAAGTTTTGATCTGTAACCTTGTGAATGGATTCCCTTCTCCCCACCCCCTGAATATTAACACTAAGATGCAAGCTAAATATCTTTAACATGTGCCAGTGGAAAGTTGGGTGAAGGATAGTAGGAAAAGAAGAAAGATTCAGATGCTTCATGTTTTACAGTATTTTCAAATACAGCTCTTAGTTTGCCCAACCTTGCTGCAACTCACTCTTCTTTTTCAAGAAATCACATTCCTGGAGGTATTGTTTAACTCGTCCCTTGCTGACCATCGGTGGGAAATCACATTAAAAAACAACAAGAAACTACCTTTGAATTAAAGTTTTTGTGAATATCATGAAATTCTGACAGCAGTATCTTGGGCTTAATCACTATTTTAGAAGAGCAAATATTTTGCTTTTATAGAGCACATGATTGCACCAGTCTCAGAGATGTTAGGTCTTTCAGGAAGTTGACCCTTCCTGAAGCAGAATTAGCAAGATTTGTACTCACGTTTCTCTATCAAATATGGTAGCTTAATCTTCATGGTGTATGTATTTAAAGTATTTTGTATATTGCAAATGTAGTGAAACATATGAGGACTAGAGGCCAACAGAGTGCTTACAGTCCTAAATCTTTGACATTTTCCATAAGGATGTATTTTAGACATTGAAATTAATGGTAGCAATGACAAGAGTAAAATTCTCTGTTGGATCCATGCCTTAATGTATTTTTTGTTGTTTGGAAAAAAAATATTTATTTTTATGTGAAGAAATATGCTTAGAGACACAGAAGTCTTTCACTTTGTAAAATTGAAACTTCAAAATTAGGAGTATTCCTTTACAACTGATTGCAGGAGGCTTTGGTTCAGGTTTTGTGCTAAGGCAACTTTTCTAGGAAATGTCTCAAAAAACAGTGGTGTGATGCTGACTATAAATGTCTTCTGCTGCTCTGTGCTACTGTGCTGATTTGAGCTGCTTTTAAAATACAGTCCCAAGAGACTTAGGTACCAGCTTCCACTATTAGGAAGGTAGGATGAGACATACCCTCCTCTAACACTGCCTGGGGATCTACATGGAGCCTTGAAGTTCTTTTGAAAATACCAGCCTCCATCATTGAAGCCACTAGATTTTTACTTGTGTTTTTTAGAAAACAACAAACATGGTAGTTGTGCCATCGGCCTTGAGCCTGCAAATCTGTTATAGCTCTTATAATCTCACGTTTTTGTACTGTTAACAATTTCATTTACCTTTTTTATTCAATGCGATGTATCTTCTTTATTACTTTAGATATTAGGTGTCAAACTTCATGTGATCCTGTGGATGGGATTTCTCTTATTTGACTGTACACATGTAAAGTTGAAAATGTAAATATCTCCATTTGACCATTGTGCCTACATTGCCTTTACTGTCCATAGGAAGTAGAAGTATATTAGTCTGGCTACTTTCAGTGTCCATTTTAGGAAGAAGTGATTCACTCCTTTTAAGGGCATCTTTCTCTCTGTTATAGATAACTACATTGCCAGTACTTAATTTTAGCATCTATCCTATGTAATATATGCATTGTTGTTCTTCCCCGTCATGGGATACAGTATTCTTTTTCTTTTTAATGATGGATTTTCTTCCTCTTGTCTCTGGCAAAAGTCTTTCTTTTTTTTTTTTTTTTTTTTTTTTTTTTTTTTTTTTCTGCTTACAAAGCTTGCCAAACATTTTAGTGTAATACGTCTTGTAAAGTGGGGTCTTGTCAATAAGAAGGTGGTTTGCCTGGGGCAGATCACTGTAAAACAAATTAAATTGTTGTTTCCAGCTGCCAACCACTTGAACTTTTAGGTTCAAAAGCAAAAGAAATTATTCTAGACATCAGAAATCACAAGTGCTCAAACAACAAAAACCTTCATACCTTGGCAGCAGGTTGTGGATAACTGCTGTTCTAGCCGACAGTTTATTTCTTATATGCAGAGGTTCTATTAATGATTTAATACACATTAAAAGTTAATGACCTAACCCTAGATTCTAGGACTTCTTAAAGATTTATTCTGCTTGTTAAGGCTTTATTGAAAATCAGCTCCAAGGTAACATTCTTGATAATGCACTGAATCATTTCAGGGTATTTGCTTGTACCGTCCTACTCCTCTTATAAGAAATCAAACAGTTCTGCACCTTGGCTGGTTTGAAGCCTGATGCCAAGAACAGTTCTTTGTAGAAAATAGGCAGCTTGATTAGCAAGAAACCAGTCAAGATTTAAAAGTGCCTTTATGCTTCCTGGTGGTACTCTTAAACAAAATCATAACCTAATGGGCTATAAATCAAAGTGATATAGATAGGAATATAGAAGCCCTCCGTACACTAGTTATCATCCCTATAGACTGAGGTATAGAAACTGTTTGTTTAATGACTATTGTTATTGCTGAGTGTGGCTGGATAGAACAAAGAGAAAAACGAGAGGAATACCATGAATCACTCCTTTGGGCTGCTTTAGACCTTTGTTTGTCATATAATTAATATGATTATTTTTTTCTATAGGAAGAGAACAATTAGAATTACTGACAATAGTTGAAAAACTCTGATGGCAGGAAAAGTGCTATGATCAGAAGGGATCTGTAATTTTTCAGAAACTGCCAGTTTGTTCATAAACTGAATTGGCTGCTCATTTCAGCATTGCTGCAGCTGTAATAATTTGTTTATAGCTGTGGGGAGGTGTACTTGTAGCTAGGACTTAGAGGACCGTGGAGCAGCTGGTGTGGTACCATGAGCCGGCCTTTGAGTGGACAGGTGGCAGGATGTTATTCAGGACTCTATCCATTTTCTGCTTATATCAGCATGTGTAAGAATGCCAGGAAGCCAATCAAAAAGAGTTCATATTACCAGCATTATTTTCTAAGGGTCAGTAAAACCTTTTGGTCTTTGCCTTGGACTGCTTCCATTTTGAATACATCCCTGATTCACCTCCTACTTACAGACCCAGAACACAATTTGCAGAAACTGGCCTTGTCACACAGTACCTTTTGAGAAGCACAGATTTTATAACATAATAATATCATACTAATATAAAGTGATACCCCAATCAGTAATAATATAAAATAATATCATAAAAGTAATCATGAAAATCATACTGGAGAGCCCTTCCAGACCATCCATCAGGTCAAAAGCTTAAACCACTCCAGGCTGAAGAATGTAGAATTCATATTAATATTTAACTTGGAAGAATAAAATTAGTGAAAACAATGTGCAATCATGTGTTTTCTTCACTGTATATTTCCACACACATATTCACATACGCAGAATATACAGAAAATATCAGAATAGCAACATAGCTTCCGAATCATCTTAAATCCAAGAATTATTTATTTATACATGATACTTTTCCTAGGTGAATATGGATTTGATTTGATTTACTATTATATTTATTTTAAATAAAGGTGTTCTTTAGCATGTCTTTTCCATCCCTAACTGCCACGAATAAGTATTTTGGGTGGCTCAGACTTCTGCAAATCATGAGTAGAAACTAATTTATTTAGTTAAAAGCTGTGATTAATTTTCAGCACTGGAAATGAATATTACAAACTAAAACACAACATTCACGGAGCATACCCAAAAATAGTACTTATGTCTGTTATTTTAATTTTGTTGCAGCTGAGGCTAGAGAGTCTGCTTTTTACTGTATATAAACATAATCTACATAAAAAACTTTAGAACTCCCATGTTTATGTTAGGGATAAATCTTTCCTGTGTAGACATATATGTCAGCCTCTTTTATTGATTAAAACATTCCATGGACACATGAATTAGTCCCTAAAATCTGTATTCTTTCCAAATTTGGCTTGAGAATGGCTGTTAACTCAATAGTTTGCTCCTGGCATATGATTTTTATATTTATCTGTAAGAAATTATTTAAGAAAATAATTATTGCTAATATTTAGTGAAGGAAAACAAAAAGAACCCTTCAGTCTTACAATACTGTTGAACTACTTGTTCCAAGAGTGGGGTGTGAAGGTACCAGAACTCTTTCATGTGTGTAATCAGTCTTTCCATAACGAGAATTGTCTTGAATCACACCACCAAATGCAGGCATCACAGATGGGACAGAGCAGACTTTCCAAAGAGCCATAGCCTAACACCTGTGGGGCAAAGCTTCAGAAAAGGCTTTTGAAACAAAGCAATTTAATTTGGGGAAGAAAAAAATTCTGCACTTACTGGATATCAAAAGGATTGAAGGTTATTCAGGTAATAACTTTTCTGAACATTTTGAAAAAAGTAGAATCTTCCACGACAAAAAAAATTACTCTGGTCTAGGAGTTAGGTACTTTAAATTTAAACAGCATCTCCGTGATGTGTTTCTATAACAGTAACTTGACACTGATTTGGTCTTCAGACTGATAGTTTGGCTAGGTGAATGTTAATAAAATATTTATTCTTCGTTACAAATGAACTTTAAAAAAGATATTTTTAGACTAGATAACAATATGCCAGCTACACAAGTACACATGCAGCTGTTTGCTATTTTAAATGTCAGTAAGTCTGCAAACATCTCACCTTTTTCCACCGTCTGTCAATTTGCAGACAGGTTTTTCAATGAAAGATGGTCGGTTGTATTGATCTGTAGTGGGACCTGAAATACAGTGAATCAATGCTGTTATACACAGAAGACATAAATGCGAGCAGTCATGTGAGACACGAGAAGAAAGCAATACCTGGAAATCAGAAACACAATGATTACTTTGAAGGTTTACTTAGAAGAAAGTGATGAAATGTGAAAGCAGGCCTAAAAGCAAACATGTGAATACATCAGAGTTAAAAGTTTTACTTAAATAAAGGTGTAGTTAAAGGCCTGAAAGAAGAATCAGGCTTAAGCAGCAGTCAACTCCAATGCAATCCTTGATGAACAAATGGGGACCTGACCCACCACTCAGCAAAATGTAATCAGTCCAAGTGTTGAACTGGCCTTGAGCAACCACTGACACTGAGAGATTTATGTGTGCTTGAGTCTGCAGCAAGTTTTCTCAAGAAGGGCTGCAACACTGTTAAGTGTCACATAGGCAAAATTTAACTGCTAAAGTTGAGGAGGATGCTCCAGGAAGACCTTTACTGATCTGTTCAGATGTGCTATTGTCTAGGCCTGTAGGGCCAGCATTTTGTTAGCTGGTTTTCTAAGTGCCTCCCCTGCTACTGATGGAGGGTTCTTGACCTCTTCCACTTCTGTGTGCAAACCACCATGGGTAGGGATGGAAATGCTTAGACTTTTCACATTAAACCTTAGTGGGTAGGGTTTTTGACAGGGCTTTGTCCTGGAATCCAGCTTTGACAGGAAAGGCAGAAATCCAAAATCATTGATTAACTTCTAGGTTTCTCCACTGAGTGGCCATATAAAATCTGTAAGGTGTCCTAAAACAAACAGGAATTGCACCTCCAGGCATTGTTTGCTGAGTGCCTCAAGTTTATAATGCCAAAATCAGGTTGTTTTTCTCCTTGTCCCATGATTTTTTTATTTTATTCCTTTAATTTTTAGCTGCAGAGAGGCAGAACAGAATGAGTAGTGACTGTTCATATAAAGTAATTCCCAAAAACCTGTGTGCATGAACGGGTTCTGCAGACTCTTCTCACCTATAGCACTGTGGGTGCTCAAGACCAGTTCTGACACAAGGTGGCTGTAACCTTGGGTCCAGCTTCTAGAAAAGAGTTCTGAGAGAAAGTGCCACAAGAAGACTGGGGGCTTCCCCTGGACTCAGGAGCTGCATTTGGACTCAAACCTGGCTCACAGTCCTTGCCCACGCTGTCACCTGTGCCCAGCCTTGTCCCATGCTGAGTTGTTGTTGATTTGCCTTCCCATCACCACAGTCCTGCTCCACCACCCCAGACTTGTCTGGCAGTCAGGGCCATTGGCTGTTCCTGGTTGCCATCACCAGACCTATGCTGCTCCTCCTGCTTGGCTACTGTGGGATGGTAGGCCTTTCTCTGAGGGCCACTGGAGTGCTTGCTTTGTTGCCTGTCAACTCCAGGTCTTCTTTGCAGAGTAACTCCTCTACTGCAGCTCCCTGTCCCATGGTGACCAAGTACTCACCCACATCATGAGAACGATATAAATTACATGCCTTCAGACTGATACAGTAATAAGTTTCAGTGTCCTCATTTCCAGGGAACTGTCTTAACCACTGTGATCTCTAGTCACAAAACAAAGTCAGCGGGCCATTCCTTTTCCTCCTTTGAAGAGGAAGCATTATGATAAAACCATAAATTTTGGCATGTGTGTCAGGAACTAAACCCCTGATGAACAAATTTATTGACAGAAAAATAGGGAGACAGTCTTCTCAAGGTGGGGACCTCAGTCCTGCAGGGGATCCAATGCCAGTTTTCCTGCGTTCCTGTGCTGTTGTCCCAGTGCTCTTACTCACTGGTCTTGTGAATCTCAACATTGGTCCTACTTTCTCCATCCCAGATCTAAGGATTTTGGATACTGCAGCAGATTCTACCCCCCTCAGCCCATAGCTTCACTGGTTCAGCCACTATACAAGTTTCACAACAACTAGGTCATTGGAACATCAGAGACCCAAGAGTTTTGGAAGAGATAAGCTTAGGTCTTTTTAGCAAAACAACAGTACTAAAGGTTTTCTATACCTGAAAGATAGTGAAAGCCAACTTCTTTTTCCTAAATTTTTCACTGGAAGACAGCAAAAATATAGTCTTAGGAGGTTTTAGGAGCTCTGAGACATTGCCATCACATTTATGACTGGTCACCACAAACTCAGCTCAACTAGAAGCAAGGACATGATGCATGCTTGCGAGGCCAATTTATACTTAAATTCATTGTCTGTTAGCATCTCAGGTGATATAGAGTACAAGTCTAACCTAAAAACACAAATCCCCTATCTGCTGAGTCAAAAGAAAAAGCAGAAAGGGCTTTATTACTTAAGGTACAAAGCAGTGCAAGAGGACATATTGTCTCTGACCAGGTCTGGATAGAAAAACTAATTTAATATCATGAGGTTGAAGCTTACTGATCTTGCTGTGCTTAGCTGAAGGTCATATATGCAACAGTTTGCAGGCAGCAGGGGCTGCAATGTCCCTGTGTCTCTAAACCCAACCAACAAAACACGTGTATAACCTGAATTCATTGTATGTGTTTATTGTATGAGATAAAGTGGTGAGGTTTTTTTATTGTTGTTGGGGTTTTTTTGTTTTTGTTTTTGTTTTTCCTTAATGACCACTCTTTTATGGATTTTATTTGGTTTGGCTTCCATTACTTTTGACATGCATTACATTTTTTTTTTTTCCTTTTACTCTTTATTGTTTTTTTTTCATGCACGGCTCAGCACAGCTGTGAAACTGGTAATACAAAAAGGAAGAGGCTTCAACATTAGGAACAAGTAAGAAAGAAATGTAGGCTCTATGTCACTCATGGCATCAATGTCAAATCAAACTCTCCTGAGTCTACTCTTTCACATCAAATAAGAGGAAGACTGGAAAGATGCAAGACAGTTCTCTTTGGCAGCCCTGTTGAGAAGACACAGCTTTGTTCATATGTCCTGGCTAACCCTTTTCAGCTCCTTCCACCGATGCAACCAAATTTCAAGGAATAAAATCTTAAGCAAAGTCAGTACATCAGGGTGAAAGTAGAATGGATGTTCATCTAATAGCTGCTAACAGAGAAAATCCTCACTGGTAAGACCAATGAGATTTTTACACACCATTCATGCTTTAATCTGCAAAGAAAGCTGTGTGAGAAACAGGACTTCAAACACTGCAAAAGAATAAAGACTTTTCATTGCTTTCCTTATATCCTCACCTCCCTCCTATGAAGTTAGCAAGAGGGTAGTAGCTAACAAGGAAACAGACTTTGCAGTACGAGGCTGCACAGAGATCTTCTGGCTAGACCCCCTGCTTTCTTTCACTGAAGTAGATAGAGACACTACCATTCATACTGATTGAAGGGCCAGGGTCTGGTCAGCTCAGGTAGTTTAGGAATCTGCACCACAATAAATCCCAGGTGGAACTATGTTTCTTCCAGAATTGAATGTGAGCTGAACCCATTTTGATATATCTGGTTCGGGGAACCTTCTACATTTGAAGTAGATATGAACAGGTAACAGAGCCAGAGCTTTAGTGGGCTAAAGTAGGCCTTCAGTGAGCTTCCTGAGAAATTAAGGGATAATTAAATTAAGTTTAACTCTGCTTCATACTACTGGCAAACAATTTGGGCAATACATATATGTAGAAATGCCTGTGGCGTTGTATGCCGCAATGAGATTGTTTCTCATACTTTCCCTGCATTACATTTTGCTTAGTATTTTGCCACTTACATTAACAGTAATGAGTCAGCATGTTCAGAACTAGAGAAATACAATTTTTTTTTTACCTCTTAATGAATATTTGCTTATGAGTATTTATATATAATGTCTAAAATGTTGAAAATTACCAAATGCCTCTGATAATAGCATGACACAAATTTGAAGGAAACCTATATAGCCAAGTAGAACTGAAATAGATCATATAATAGAATCCCAGAATCCCAGGTTAGAAAGGACCTCGAGGGTCAGCTGGTCTGACTTTTCTTAATAAAAGTACTAGACAGATCTAATCTAGACAATAAGTCGCAGGACCCTCTCCAGCCAAATCTTAAAAGTATCCAATGTTGGGGAATCCACCACTTTCTGCAAGTTTGTTCTAGCTGCTGGTTGTTCTCGTTGTGAATTTTTTTCCTCTACTGTCCAATCAGAATCTCCCCAGCAATAACTTTTACTGATGATCATACTTGTATCATATTACATCATACTAAAATTATTTGAATTGTGAATGCAATTTTTGCTCTTCTGTCTTTAATAAATGAAACATTCAACTGGTAATTGTTTTTCTATTAAAATTAACTATCTCAAAATAAACATGTTATGCAATAACCACAATCATGTATTTTTTTCTTCAAGTGCCTGTGTACACACAAAGACACATGGTTTCCTACTAACAGCTCTAAGTTAAGTTTTTCCTTATTTAATGAACTGTTAAATGTGATTTAATGACTACTAAATGAAAAGTAGGCTTCCAGTGATATGCCACTGTCAACACATTCTATCTGATATGTTTATGTCATTGATGATCGTGCATATCCTGAAAATGAATAGTCTTATGTTCCTTTCTGACACGTAATTACTGATCTGACATGCAAAATTAACAGAAAAACTCAACACAGAAAAAGTAAAAAATGATAGGATTTGTGCTAGTTCCTGCCATGCCGTGCCGTGCACCCCAGTTCCTTTTCCTGTCTACCCAGTCTTCGCTACTGCTGATTCCTTCTAAATTAACTTGTGAAGTATTTGACATGTAAAAAACGAGACTACTGTCTGTAATTAACTGAATACCTTTATAAATTATAGATATAGTCTGAAGTAGGAAGACATCAAATGGTTGAGGTTAGTAATGCATTTGTGTGGTTTATTAGATTGCTGGGTGTGTTAGAGCTAGAAAGCATCTACTGAAGTCAAAGGCAAATATCTGTAATTTTCCAAGTGAAATCAGCTTTAGGTCTAATATGGAAATCGTTTCATATTCTAAGATATATCTATTGCATTGTGCTGTGCTGTCACAAGGAAGCAAGACTACTGACTGCTGGAATATAATCAGATTGAAATCTAAAGAGGGAAGAAAGGTCCCACAGAGTTTCAGCGAGCATATTTGACCATAGAAATTTCAGTGTTCCTTGTTTTCTTTTTTTTTTTTATTCACTTTTCCACCTTTAGGAAAAAAAATAAATCTACAGCTATGCTCCCAACTCCAACAGGCCTCTTGTTGGTAGTAATGATACTCCCAATTACTTAAAAATTATGAAGTTCTTGCTGTAGGACTCCATTTCTCAAAAAAGACACAAGTATTTGAGAAAAACATCACAGCTCAGTAAATATACTAGAGTGTAATCATTCTTCCTCCTACAATTAGTTTCTCCTTGGGACAGTCATATCTTTGGCCAAAAATAAAATTAAATTATATAATTCTTTTTAAATTATTGAAACCGTCTGGCTCTGAAGTAAGAGAGTAAGAGAATTTATAAAACTTTTCCAGTCCATTCAAAATCAACAAAGTGTTTTGATCAATCATCCTTCTAGACAAGGATTTTCAATACTTAAAGGTGAAATTTGCATTATTAAATCAATATTTAAATCCCTTCTGTAACATTAGTTCTTTTAACAGAAACTGAACTTTAACAAATCATATAAGATTTGTAGATTATCAGTATCTGAGAAATGAATGAATTTCTCTGAAAAACTTATTTTCAGAGAATTTATGGAGTATTTTGTTTTCTCAAGGCTTGTGGTTTACATGTGTTTTACAAGACCAGAAGATGATTTGGAAGAGAACACACTGATCTCACACAGATTTCAGTGAGACCACTCCAACACCTGTAGTGAAATGTTGCTGGTATGCACCAAAGCAAAAGGTGAACTGGAGTGGAATTTCTACGACCTTCATTGCTCATCGTTGGCCTCTTGTTCCTTCCTGTCTAGTCAAGCATCTGCTGTAAGAATAAGCTCCAAGGCTTTAATGAATCACTTCTTTNAAAATACAGCACAAAATCCTTCCACGATTTTGCTTTATTATATGCTTGGTCCTAATCCAACAGTCTGGTCTTTTAGTGCATATCTATGCACTCAGGAGCAGACACAATGCAGTCAGTTAATGAATGTTATTGCCTTTTCTTTATGACTTCTGGTGTGATGCTCTCAAAGTCAAACAGTGGCATGCAGCCTTCATTCTGTGTGACTCTTGTTGCACACATATGGCTATCTGGGCATGACCTGAGGACAGAGTATCTAATTATGTACTCAGTCCCTTTCATTTCAGCGAGGAACACTAAAAGTTTTGGAAGAAGAACTAAGTACATCTTTTATTTGTAATATTTGTGAGTATAAATATACATAAAATCATCTAAAATTTTTTTTTTAAAGGTCAGAATATCTTGTTCAGAAATTTTTTTATCTCTTGCTTTAACTTTTTTTTTTAATTTTTCTGGAAATAGCATTTTCATTTGAAAATTGACCAAGTTTTAGTTTTACTTTATATTTTACTGCATTTTTAAAAATACCTAGCAATGCATGGAATTATAGAAAATATCTGATATAAACTCAAATCCCTTATTGTCTTAGTTTTTCCAGTTTGGTTATGAAAATAGAAGACAACCCCATGATTCAGCCAGCTATGGTTTCTGTTTATAAGGAGAGAGCAAGTGTTTTGCACAGCTGTGCATGAAATAGGAATCACAGAACAAAGGTTTTTGTCTTGAATTATGTGGAATGTGACCTGGAACTCCTTTTTCATCAGCTCACCACCTGGCCCATAAANCCAAGTTTTTATTAAATCCTTTTTTTTTTTTTTTTTTTTTTTTTTTTTTTTTTTGCATTATACCCAAGACTTTGATCCTGAAGTTTTTGGCTTGATCCTCTCTGTCTGTCCATTCTTATTCCACCGTACTTTCTCGTACTCTTGCTGCTTTTGTCTGGCAAAGTCTGCAAGATACTTGGTCAGAACAATAAAAATTAGAAGAAATCCTGGCATGTAAGGATGATGGATTTACAAAAAGCCAGAATAGCTATTAAGGNCTAAAAGTTTTGGAAGAAGAACTAAGTACATCTTTTATTTGTAATATTTGTGAGTATAAATATACATAAAATCATCTAAAATTTTTTTTTTAAAGGTCAGAATATCTTGTTCAGAAATTTTTTTATCTCTTGCTTTAACTTTTTTTTTTAATTTTTCTGGAAATAGCATTTTCATTTGAAAATTGACCAAGTTTTAGTTTTACTTTATATTTTACTGCATTTTTAAAAATACCTAGCAATGCATGGAATTATAGAAAATATCTGATATAAACTCAAATACCTTATTGTCTTAGTTTTTCCAGTTTGGTTATGAAAATAGAAGACAACCCCATGATTCAGCCAGCTATGGTTTCTGTTTATAAGGAGAGAGCAAGTGTTTTGCACAGCTGTGCATGAAATAGGAATCACAGAACAAAGGTTTTTGTCTTGAATTATGTGGAATGTGACCTGGAACTCCTTTTTCATCAGCTCACCACCTGGCCCATAAAATTTCACCGAACAAGATAAGCAAAGTGATTTTGCAAATTATAACACTCCCTCTCCCTTATGTTTTGACTCACTGAGAGGAATGGATCAACGTTTTTTCTTTTAATATTAAATTATTAACTAATCATTAGATATTGTGACCAAAGTCTGTTTAGGATTATTAAATTTGCAGTCAATGTATATAGAGACAGAAACTGCACCCTTTGGCAATATCTGATTTGAATCACTATTCTGAATTTAGATATCACAGAAATCACAGAAATTAATTTTAGGTACTGTCATGAATAAATTGGCTATGGTCCTGAGATTCTTGAATTTATGTCCTGTATAAATAGCAGTGTGCCTGAGCTTCCTTAATCTGGCTGAAATGGAAATGAGTGTAATATGTAGTAAAATGTGCTAATAGTGAGATCTGAATCTTCCTTTGACAAAAACTTTGATTTAAAACATCTTAGTGAGAAATGGGTGTTTAAACAAACATATCCTAGTATGAGAAATAGAATCTGTAAATCTCCTGTGGAAATAATATATGTAGAATTCCTATGTAATACTTTACACAAATATTTCTTTGAAAAATAATTGTATTGAATAGCTCATGAAAGTTTGTATTTCATGATTTACTGATTGGCTGTTGCCAAACTCTATACATTTGGTTACAGTGGACCTTTCATCTCCTCTATCTTTTATCTTGAAGGTACAGCCCAGTGTTTATTCTGGATATACAATATAATTAAACATTTTTGACGTATAGTCCAAACATCCCATGAAAGATAATCTTTTTTAGATTGTGGTAGGTCATTTTACTGCTATGTGTTGTGAGTCTGACTAATATATGACGGATGTGAAACAGTATGTGGGGATGCACTGGGATTACGAGGAAGTAATCTTTGTAATAGTATATCTCACGGAAGGTTCCATGAAGCTTCAGAAATGGCCTGGAAGCAGTTATCTTCATCACTCTGGGGGACTGATTTTTGCTTTCTGATTGGTTTTTGGTTTGGGGGGGCGGTTGTTTTGTTTTTGGTTTTGTTTTTGTTGGTGGGTTTTTTTTTGTTGTTTTTGTTTTTTTGTTTGTTTGTTTGTTTGTTGGTTGGTTGGTTGGTTTTTTTTGAAGAGAGAGAGGAGACAATTTTCCTACTTTACCTGTTTTTAGAAGTATCCTGTCTTTTCAGGATGGTTTGTTGAAAAAACAACAGGTTAAAATTTTCACGGTTTGGTCTAACTGTATTCCCTCTGTACTCTAAAATAAACATTTTAGCACTGATCTCAAGCAGCACGTAATCAGGTGCTATGTGTGTGTTTTTGAACAGTGATTCTTAGGTAATTTAAGAAAAAAACAATAAGCAGTTGTTACACATTAGAAGTAAGTCAGAGAATGTAGAAAAGGCATAAGTCAGTAACAGCAAGAGAAACTGACTGTATACATGTGCACATTTTGTTTCTTCAGTGTGAAACTGAAGATTCTGATAGCTACTTCAAAAAAGTTTTCAAATGCATAAATGAGAAGTACAAGGAAAGTGGAATTCTAGTGCAATTACAAGATCTATATTTCATCTGTGAAAAGAGCTGCTGGGAGTGGGCTGCTGTGTAGCTAGTAACCAAGGAAAGGGGGAATGAAAAAAAGCACACAACAGAATTTCTATGAGGTTGTGCCATAAGAATAATTACTGGAAGAAATTACTGTGGATTGTAATGCAGCTGAGAGAGATTGCTTTGTACTTGTGAGACTCAAACAAAAAATACGTAAGACAGAAACTAGATGGCAAATATCTGATTATTCAAGTATGTGGTGATATTTTAGTAGTTTCTGTTACACAAATAATTTATCTGGGCCCTACATACATTCCATTATTTGATCTGCGTATTTTTTTCAAAGTGACATTAACTTCTTTGTAAAACTTAATGGTACCTCGGCTTTGTAGTGCCATTCTCCTCATCACCTCTCAGTCTGCGATCACTTCAGAACATGGAACAGCTGTGTTTAGTTTGAGGGGTCTGTAAGATAAGGGCTTATGGGTCCAGCCTATACAAGAGAAAGAGCTTATTCCATATGTAGAGGCAGCCTTAAAATTTATCTAGCAATTATCTTAAAAGAAGCAGCTCATTAAAAAAGGGTTGTAATGAAAATAATAAAATTGCAAATAAAGTTGTAATTTTTAATTTTTTTTATTTGCAATCCATATTATTAAAGCTGAGATTTAAAATTTGTTGATTTAAAGGATGTGCTCCACCAGGATTTGGGGGAAGGAGGGAAAGATTTGTATTATGGATAAGATTCCTCTTTTCTCATAATGAATCTAGTAGGAATAATTTATATCTGGGTTTTGCAGAATGAAGAACAAGATCCTTAAAACTTGAAATCTGAACACCCCAAAATGTTATTTATGTATGATATCTATACATTTAAATTTTGTAAAGTATGGGTTCTGAAAATGAACTACTCGCTTTCCATTCTGAACATTCTCTCTAACTGGTATAATATCGCTTGTTTCTGAGTACAAATGCTGCAAGGGATATTTGAACTGGCAAAATCAAACACCTTATTGTAATTAAAGATAGAAAAGCAACCACAACCTATATTTCCACATTACAGGTCTGAATATATATGAATATTGTTAAACTCAGCATTTTTAAAATTTATATAAATTAAATTTCTTTATTATTAAAAAATTAATTCCTAGGAAGAATTTCCTAGAAATGGGCAACGGGGTAATTCTCTCAAATTAGACTTTTGAAATGTATGGAAGGAAAAACCTCTTGGGAGTTTTGCCTGTACATCACAAAAATTCTACTTTGTCTGCAACTTTTATAAACTTGTAAAGTTTGTACTGCTCTCTGCTCCCCAAGTCAGATTGGGAAAATATGTAGCATATGGCCATCCAAGTGACTTGGTGTTTATGCAGTATGTCATATGTCATAATGGACAGCTATAAATAAATCAGTTTTGAAAGAAATCTGGATGAAGCTAAGGGCCAGATCCAAAAAAGGACTTATGTGTCTTATGAAAGACTTGGCAGAATTTAGGTCCCTAGTGATCCTGAGAACTGCTGAACAGCATCTGCTTAACCCTAGAGATGCTTGAAAGCGATATTGTTGTCTATTTTTGAATATTATATTTCACAATGTAAGGTAGCCTGCTTCTGGATATGCCCAGAGTTGCCCTAATTGGACTTAATGGCTGTGCCGTTAAGTGCTTAACTCATGCTTACTACATGGTGTCTACATCAGAAAATGTCTCTGAACCCTTCAAGTTAGGAAAATAACCCAGCTTCTATTCCTGGAGAAGCACCTGTGTTAGGGAATACTGTTAGCCTATGCTCTCTATCCCGAGTCATCTTTTCAAGTAGTGTCTCCGTTTCAGAGGAAAGTGAGAAAAATGTTCCTAGGCCAGGTAGTTTGGTGAGGACAGTCAGTGAGAAGGAGAGAAAAGTAATGCAGTCAATTTTCTAGAAGAGAAATAATTTTTTTTTTTCCATCCTACATTTTCTGACAATCATAACGCTGAAAAGATAAAATTAGTTGTGAAAAAGAGTTTAAGGTTTTTTCATCTGTAAAGTCACTCTGGACATAATGTAAGGACTCTGTGTATTGTTGGAGGTTTAGGGTATTCTTTAGCCTAGTCAGATCTGAAGTGTGTGTGTGAAAATAAACTCTGTGGCACAAATAGAAAGTTCTAAGAATAAGAAAAAAGCAATAAATCATTTCTAATCTGGCAGGTTGGTTCATTTGTATCAAGAAAAGGAACTATTAGGATGTAATAAGTTGATGGTGCTGTACAGAGGCTGCTGAAGCATCTCCCAAATGTAATATATTTATGTCATAAATAGATTTATTTGAGAATATGTACATGTTGGTTGAATAGGCCTTCAAAGTCAACTAGAAAAATCTTCTAAAGATGGACAATATACAGGTGAAGGTTATGTCTTAATGACAGACATTAATTGTCAAGTTTTCCCACTGCAACATTCTCTAGCGCCTCTTTTTTCATATACAAGAGTATCTTTGTTCATTTCAGTGAAATATCATTGGGTAACTGTGTCTCAATAGGTTGCTAACGCTAAACCTAGTCATAATGTCTGTATAGGTTCTTTTTTAATCAAATATGACATTTTAGTTTGATTTATAATTTATTCACATGGTTTAGAAAATACATGTTACACTATAACTAGAACTCAGTAGGGTAGACCAAAAGCAAAGCTAAATAAGAAAAAAATAAGAAGTGTACTGCTCAAAAGTCTTTCTTCTTACCCCAAAGGTGGGTGGAATGGAAAATATAATTTTTATTTTTATTTTTTTTAAAAAAAGAAGTGTTGCTTTTTTATGAGTATAAATAAATCACTTCTTTCTTAAAATCACTTTCAATCATCTAAATGGAAAATTTCATAAGAAAGCCTTGTCAAATAAGAAAGCACAAAAGAATTTTTTTGAAAGGTTTTACGTACAATATTCGTACATACTTAAAAATAGTTTGAAATAAATAAGAATGGGGAAAATACAGTGCAGCCAACATAATAAATGTTTTGATGTAAATTCTACATCATTACCCTACAAAGCTCAAAATACTAAATAATGAATTTGACAGTAAATCACAACCCTAACTTCCATCTAGGGGAAAAGAACAAAAATAATTGTGAGAATAAATGCTATCAAGCAGAAGCTGAAGAATAAGATCTATTCTAATACTTTGCATAAAACATTCAAACCATAAAGAATAAATTGAAATCTGTTCTAAAACAGATTCATAGAAACCAAGTTAATTTATTTTAATTGTTTTTTCTTTTAATTCTAATCAAATTCTCATCATATCCTGGTTTGTTGAAATGGTTCATATCAATCTCACAATGTCAGGCTGGAAGAGGTGCTTAATTAGTACATGTAAGCAACTGATAAAGACATTTTTCTGAACACACTTATGTTTGAAATTAAAACTGCCATGTGAAAAACTCAGGTCAGAAACCATGTTATTTGTTTGAAAATATAATTATTTCTTGTCACTTTAAAGAATGCTTTTTTTTTAATGTTTACAGGAAAAATGCTTCCTCCCCCACCCCAATTTCCAGGACTCATAGAATCATACAATATCCTAAAGTGAAAGAGATCCAGGAGGATCATTGACTCCACGCAGGAAAACCTAAAAGTTAAATGGTGTATCTAAGAGCATTGTCCAAATACTTCTTGAACATCAACAGGCTTGGGGCTACAACCACTTCCCTGGGAGTTTGTCCCAGTGATTGAACACCCTGTCAGTGAAGAACTTTTTCCTAATATCCAATAGGAAATTTCAGCGAAATTTCTGCCACTGGAATGGCAGCTTTAAGTGATTCCATTGCATCCTATCACAGTACAACTGAGAGAATAGATCAGCACATTTTGCACCCACTCATGAGGAAGCTGTAGAAAGCAATGAGGTCACCTCACTCTTCTCTTAGCTGAACAAATCAAGTATCCTCAGTTTCTCCTCATAGGTCTTGCCCATCTTTTACCATCTTGCACTCCTTTGGACACTTTCTAATATTTTTATATATTTTCTATATTGTGGAACCCAAAAGGCACACAGCATATGAGTTGAGGCTGCACCAATGCTGATTATAGTGGGACTATCACTTCTTTCAGTGAGTGAGCTCTACTGTGCCTGCTGCACCCCAGGATACAGTTAAACCTTTTGCCCACCAGAGCACCTTGTTGACTTATATTGAACTTACCATCAACCAAAACCTCTTTCTGTAGGGTTGCACTCCAGCCTTTTGTCTCCCCGTGTGTACATACATATAGGATTACACCATCCCAGGTGCAGAATCTGACCTCTGTTCTTGTTTAATTTCGTGTTGTTAGTGATTGCCTGGACTACTAACCTGTCAAAGTCCCTCTGTAAGACCTCTCTACCCTTAATGGAGTCAGCAGGTTCTCCTAATTTAATATATCAGATAAAATTATTCAGTATGCATTCAACTCCTGTGTCCAGTTTATTCACAGAAATGTTGAAGAGAACTGGCACTGAAATTGAGGTTTGGGAAACACCACTAGTGATTGGCCACCAACCAAATATTAATCCTTTTACAACTCCTTGAACCCAATCGTTCAGTGAATTATTTACACATTGTACTGCATATGTATCTAGCTGTGGGCTGGACATTTTGTCCAGAACTGTACTGTGAGAGATAGTATCAAAAGCCTTTCTAAAACCAGCAATGCCCATGCCCCTCTCAATAGTCATTGCCTTCCCTTCATCCTTTCGGCAGGTAACCTTATCATAAGAGGAAATTAAGCTACTAAAGCATGACTTGCCCTTCATGAACCCACGCTGGTTTTCACTGATAACTGTGTTATCTTTCAAGTGTTTTTCAATAACTCCCAGAATAATTTTCTCCACAATTTTACCAGGCACTGAAGTGAAACAGAGGCCTATACCTACCAGAGTCTTCTTTCTTGCCCTCTTGAAAATTAGAATAACATTTCCTAGCTTCCAGTCAACTGAGACATCTCCAGGTTCCCAAGACTGTTGATAAAAAAGTGAGAGAGGTGTCACAATAATATTGACCGACTCTTTCAAAACCCCGGGATGAATCCTATAGACTTATTTGCATTCAATTGTAGCAGTAAATTCCTTGTTATATCAAAAAAAAAAAAAAAAGCTGAGAAAAGATGAGTAAAAAGCTGGCGGTATCAGATGCAGGTAATTAAGCTTTTTAAGGTCTTAAAGTGTGGGTCATTGGCACGGAAACGAGCTTTGCTAGTGCCATAAGAAATTACTTAGGTAAGTCATATTCCCAGTCTATGTCTCAATCTTCCCTATCCCTCCATTTCTTCTTCATTTGGTGAAACCTGCAGGACAGGGATCATTCCTCCCAGTACACGTTAACAGTATGACCCTGGGAGACCTGCACTCAATTAAGTATGTCTTAAGCACAGATAATGGTAATTTTAGACAGCATTTTTTTTAAAAAGTGTATTTCTGTCATTCCACATTATTCCTTTTATCTCATTCATCTTTTGCTTATTCTCTGAATCTCATGATGCTTAGGAGAAAGAGAAGAAACTAGTGGCATGACAGAGGTGGCTCTTAGTACAACTATATTCAACAATGTGAAATCAATCTAACTTTTTTTAAATGAACCCTTTCTAATTGTTAGTCATTAGTGTTGAGGCTTCCAAAGCACGGTGATGTAGGGGAGCTCAAAATCCGGTTGGATGCCAGGCCAGAAAAGTCGAGATAAAGGCTCATCCACTGTGAAAACCAAACGATTGCTATGCAATTTCAAGATACCTGAAAGAGGAAAATTCACACAGGCAAATGTCCCAGTCCAGCTTTCTGGCTGAATTTTGTAGTTCTTGTTTCTTGAAACTAGTAGAAAGGAATTAACGGCATAGAGGTCTCACAGACAGACTCCTTTCCATTATCTTGAATGGGAGTGAACTGTCAATTCTCATTAGTCAGCCAAGCCAAGATCACAAGACCAAGTGATTGGGAGTGTGTCCATGACTATCTGCAGGTCGTGACTCACGCACAGAATGTGAGGGATTTCTCAAGCTCTCAGAGCTATCATCCACAGCTCATGTAGCCATTGCCCCAGGCTGTTCCCTTGGATGACAAAAAGGAAGTATTTCATGCCAAAATGAGGAGTTGTAGTTTATGCAGTTAAGACCACACAGCTATTCATTCCCTCTTCTCCCCCCATAGGATAGGGGGAAGGGTACAAAAGAGGAAAAAAAGACTTGTGGGTTGATATAATGACGGTTTAATAGAACAGTAATGGGAGAGAAAATAATAATGGTAAAAGACTATACAAAATGAGTGATGCAATACAATTGCTCACCACTCGATGACTGGTTGCCCAACCGGTTCAGATTAGTAGAATATTCTCTCATAAACTGTTCATGTTCCTTTTTCTGATGGTGATGATTATCGTAATTTTTCTATTTCTCTTTTTATGTGTATCTTGCAGTAGATTGTTTTATTTCCCTTTTTGGCTAAAATTTCACTTCTACCAAACTCTTTTGCAGAAATTACCCTTCTCTAAAACCACAAAAATACCACGAGGTGTATGAAATCTTTATTTGTAAATGCCATTACTTCCAAACCAAACCATTAAATGTTAGAAAACTATTCTAGTTATGCTAATTTATCTGATCTTGATGAGAAAACTGGAAGATGTTACTCTTAGCCCAATCTCAAATATTTATTTTTCTTATTTGTAGAATTATAAATACAGGTGCAGGGGTTTTGAGTACTCCGAGTGATGCAGTCCAAGCCATCAGGATACACACCAAAAGCATTTCTGATTTTCCTAAACTCACCAGACAATCTATACTCATACCATGCAGTCTTTAGAACATATTTTCTTTTGTATCACCCACATTTTTCTGCTGAAAGTTAAAAGCTGAATATAAGTAATGGTTCACATTCTTCCAACAATATTCTGTGTGGACAGCTATCATAAATGCAGTTCTTCCTGTAGGCACCAAAGAACATCAGATGCTGAGCATGTCTTAAAATCAAGTCATCCTGTGTTCAGGCTTGGGTGACACAGACTTCACAACTGATTCGTAATCAATGAAATAAGTGGTTTGGATTTTTACTTTATTATGTGTAGCAAAACACTCAAGATATCTAAAAGTAAGCCACCTCTACTGTGGTAGTGAAATATTGAAAGAGATACGTAATTGTAGACACTAAATTATGGAAGTGTTAACTAAGGCACATATCTTATTAATGCTGTCTTATTACTCCTGGGAAGATATTGGATGGTGTAAAAGTCAGTGATAACTAGGGCTTCTGATATGAGTATTGCTTAACCCTTTTTATGGAAGTATTTTTTTGAATAATTGACTTTAAAGCCCATAAATTAGCATACTTTGAATAATTTAGAAATCCTCAAGTGCTAAATAATAAGTTTGCTGTTGTGCCACTAGCTTTTTGACATGTACACTGGCAGGAAAATTCTTATGGCTGTGAAGAATTTACAATATTCTGTCTCAGTTTTGTGGAGGGTTTCCATTCAGACTGACTGATGGATCTTGTTGACAACAACAGCACCTCACTTGTATGCAGAATCATCACTAGCACATGTATAATTTTCAGTAAGTATTTAGTTACAAATATTGGGACAAAACTAAGGGACTCTATCCCAAGTGTGTGAAAAGTGGTTCGTTATTCCTTTTCTATCCTGTTTTCCCCCATTAAAATAGACCATTGGCAAATGGTGGCTTAACTGTTTTTTTCCATTCCTTTTAGATCACCAACACCAAAGAAAGTCTTCCCTGGCTTAGGAGCTGCCCAGTGCCTAGTATAGGTTATTCCGTGAAGGAGTTGCTCACTCCATTTCAGTGAGGTACTGGCACTTCATGCAGATGACTGCAATGACTATTTAGATATTTGGTTTTGTGAGTCCTGAAATTACTTTTGAATAACTTAAGTTGACAAAACCAGCAATTTTCTCTGAATTAAGTGTTAGTTTAAAGCACAAACAAACGAATGAAAAGTTTAGGTCAACATCTGATAGGGCTGTGCTTATGAACTTGTTGTAAACATTGTCTTTTAAATGGAGCTTGTCTCACCATGTGGGGCGTACGCCTGAACCCAGCTGACTGGAGGTGTAAAGTCCTTTAGGGAGATTTAGATAAGAAAAAAAAGGAAGATGTACAACCTGACTGTATAATCTGGGTTTGTAAACTAACAGTTTAGTCTGCAGAGAGACTTGAGTGTGAGTGAGCAGAGAAATAAACTAACAAAACCTGATTATTTCTAGTTTCAAAGAGCTAGATACCACAAGCTGTAATACTTGCAGCTGTGGAAGGTAAGGATGTGATGACGTTTGTGCAGGGTGATTGTGTATTAAAAGGGAGCAAGATCCTGAGGGGAGGTCATGCTCCAGTACATATTGTCGTCTGATCTGTGATGTTCCAGCATTTACTGATCACTATATTAGCTAAGTAAGATAAATTAACTGACCTATTGAATGGGTGTTCTAAGGGTCTATGTTTCTGAATGATGGGAGACATGATCCTCGGGGAAAAGATGACTATAAAGTCTTGAGATTTGTGAGCAAAGTTGTTTTTTCTTCATTTGCTCCCAGCACAAATGTTGCCTTGTCTAACACAGTGTTAACTGTTCTAAGCTGATCTGTTTGATTCTGCACATATAAGGTAAAAAGTATATTGGGCTCCTTGCCTGACTTTCTTTTGAGCGCTACATAACAACATGGAGGAACTCCGAGTGTACTCATACTAAGGCGTTACTTATGTGTGTGTTTCAGTTCTGCTGATGACAAATGATGCAAAAATACATACACAGGGAGTGTATGTTAATGGAGGTTTTGAGTGAGTTTCAGGAACTCAGTGAAAATGGCCAATGTTTATGCATGCAGCAGGCACAGCACGGGAAAGAAGGCTCCCACTTGCACCCACTGCTCATACGCTTTGATTCCAGCCTAGAAAACCCACACCTTGGCTGTGCTGGTTTCAGCAAATCCAGAATTTCACCCAGAGAATACAAGAGACGTGCTGCCCTTCCAAGCTTTGATATAATAATAAAAGTATTGTAATTATTCCATGTTTATTGGTTAATGATGGGCAAGTCATTATGACAGATATGTTTTTCTATCTGTCAGATTATTAGCAGATGTCCTGAAAATTATTTCCTCTAAAACCCTCTTAGCAATTTGCTGATCTTTTTCTTCCTCTCGCTTCTATATCAATAGATATAAGGTTACTGTGTTTATACAAATTATGTACAAGTTCTACAAATGACTTGTCTTTTTGTATATTCATTTAATATTTTTCTCTCTCTTACTGCACATTTTTCAACTATCACAATAACCAATGCCTACTAAGTAGTGTATTTTACACTACAAAGAGGAATAATCATTCTTTCTCAGAGATATCACAGCAGCAGTATCACCACAATTTCCATGCTGTTTACACCAAGACTTATGTCTGTATTTTAAGGCAATACAGACACAGTATACTTTAAATTGATTTTCAGTTAAATATATTAGTCCTTTTTGACTCTAGGCCATCACTAGACAATCTTCTGAGCTTCAGCCTCTTCAAAAGAACCTTTTTAATTATCAACTTTACATATAACTGATGGTGCATTCCCAGTGAGTGAACTGTGTGTCTCAGAAAGGAGCTGACCTAAATTATTATTCTTCTTTTCAGGATGTATAGTTAATTTTACACTTTCCTGATTTAAAATGAAAAAAGAAAAAAAAAATTCTTTTAAGTGAATGAAATGATGTATTTTTTCTTTCTTTTACAAAAGGAAAATTTGAAAACCAAAACAAGACGCCATTTCTTTTGTTCTTCAGTGTCAAACCGCATGTCTTCTCCATTATAATAATAATCTTGGGATACTTTCTTTTTTGGCTTTTTTTCCGCAGACCCTTCCAGTACTTTTGGAACTCTGTACATCAGAGAATACATGTTGGAGAAAGATGTATTTTTAAGAGCATAATACCTCATTAATACCCTCATCATTCTACTCCTTTGAACAACTGAAAACTGTTCCTTTATATAACTTATATAGATGTATATATATGTACATACACATTTTACTATGTGAAGTTATCTGGCAGGCCTAGAGAGGGAAATCAAAACCATGGCTTTGGTGCCATTTCTATAGAGTTTCATGTTATTTTAATTGCAGATTTAATATAGAGTATACCTCCTAGTACTAATGTCTTCTTAGTGGCTCCAAGCAAACAATCAAAAAGACAATTTTTCAAACTTGTTTAGTGCCTTTACCTTTCTTAAATATGCAAAACCAATGCTGTTTATTGATATGGACCCATGCCTAATAAAGTATTCAGGTTTCTAGGAAATATTTAGGCAGACTGTGTGCATCTCATGGGTCCCACTCAACTTCTATTGACCATTCAGTAGGTATTTATTTCCAAAGATCCATGACAATTTAAAACGTCATCACTTTACATTATTTTTAATATCCCCTTTCCTAGATATAGCTGTTACCACAGCTCCGCTGGGGAAACATATAATTAGACTAAGGAAAGGAATCTGTTTTGGGCATGTCTGGTGCATATTAGAAAATCCTTCTATACAGCCCTTTATATCAGCAAAACTACAGACCTGGAAATCTCCAAAGAATGATAAATGAGGAGCAGCTGGGATGGGTGAAAATCTCACTGCTTGACCTAGAAGACAGCATCTGTCCACACTATTTTTGCCTTCCGGTCCATGATTCCCAGTGAGAAATTATGACCTTCCAACTATTTGCAGGATTCAGCTTTTCATTGGCCTCCCAGTATTGTTGGCTGAGCACTGTCATCACCTGTGGGATGTTCTGAATCAAGTAGCACAGCCCAGCTTCATTTACTGACTCATTGTATTTGAAGGACTGAAGGAAGGGGATAAATAGGTACACTGCCAAATACAAATTGACAGCACTCAGCTGTACTCATTCTTTTAAAATCCTGTGACTAGAAACTCGTTTAGACATTTCACAGAAGCAGTTGATCTGCTTACACTTTCCTTACTTTGTAAACTGTCTCACTGACACCCATGAAGAAGTGTGTAGCATGAAATATGTCAGCACAATTTGTTCTTAGTGCTGTTCCAGGCACTGGAAGGCGTGGATGGCAACACGATTCCCAATGCAATAGTTCAAAATAAGACAAATCGACCTAAAATGTCTATTATTCTTATTCAGATAAATTAACTTTATTTTCTGGAGAAAATTTCCAAAGACATAACATAAAGATACAGTCATTCAGTCTCCTAGGTTGTTTTTTTGCTTCTTGTCTAAAATTATGTCTTACAGAGATGTCACTTTCTCTGTTTCACTACAGTATCTAATATGCTTTGGGAATGTAATAAATGAATGCTGAAAGAAATCTCAGTACATAGATTTGTAGGTGTCTCACAGACCAAACAGAAAAACATACCATGGAGCGTGTCTCACCATGTGGGGCGTACGCCTGAACCCAGCTGACTGGAGGTGTAAAGTCCTTTAGGGAGATTTAGATAAGAAAAAAAAGGAAGATGTACAACCTGACTGTATAATCTGGGTTTGTAAACTAACAGTTTAGTCTGCAGAGAGACTTGAGTGTGAGTGAGCAGAGAAATAAACTAACAAAACCTGATTATTTCTAGTTTCAAAGAGCTAGATACCACAAGCTGTAATACTTGCAGCTGTGGAAGGTAAGGATGTGATGACGTTTGTGCAGGGTGATTGTGTATTAAAAGGGAGCAAGATCCTGAGGGGAGGTCATGCTCCAGTACATATTGTCGTCTGATCTGTGATGTTCCAGCATTTACTGATCACTATATTAGCTAAGTAAGATAAATTAACTGACCTATTGAATGGGTGTTCTAAGGGTCTATGTTTCTGAATGATGGGAGACATGATCCTCGGGGAAAAGATGACTATAAAGTCTTGAGATTTGTGAGCAAAGTTGTTTTTTCTTCATTTGCTCCCAGCACAAATGTTGCCTTGTCTAACACAGTGTTAACTGTTCTAAGCTGATCTGTTTGATTCTGCACATATAAGGTAAAAAGTATATTGGACTCCTTGCCTGACTTTCTTTTGAGCGCTACATAACATCATAAGCATGTGCCTATTTGTCCTGTATTATAGGTATGGGGAGATCTCAGAGTCTGTGCAACACAGAATTTTGTAATCTAGGGTAAACAAATAAATTCAAATTCTCCTCTCATTTATTCCAATGTACCTAGGGAGCAAATTCCCTGAAGTGAATAGGATAATGCTGGTGTACATAGGAAGAGAACCATGCTTCTTTAGTTCTTGTAAATATTGCCTTTAGAAAATACTTTTAAAGTGTAGAACTGATTGAACTTTGAATACTAAAATGTTTTCATTATGGAACAAATAGAGTCTTTGAAAAAGGCTTTTTAACTTTTTCTCTGTAATGTTTAAAATTACTCTGTGGGAACTAGGTCTTTAAAAAAACCCAAAACAAAACAAAGGAAACTGAAAATTCTTTATCCCCCAGAACCTTAGGGGTTCAAATTAAGTCAATCAAAATCAAGACCCTTTGTGGGCTGAGAGTAAATGCTGTTTTCCTCTGCAATCTGTGACCTCAAATAGGCCCTTTTCTGTCTAATCTCATGCTTTACATGCTGTGAAGAATGAAATGCATTTAATTCTTTGACTCAGCCTCCCTTTATGACTATGTGAAAGAGCTGCTGAAAACTGCAGGTGAAGTTTAGTAGGAAAGAATAAAACAAAAATGTGGTCTCATGCATGTTCCCATATTCCTAAGGCTCTAATGTACCCACAGCATGGGAGATTACCTACAGTGATAAAATTCAAGGGCTATAAAGAAATTAAGTTCTGGAATGATAAGAATAAAAGATAACTATATGTTATTTTCTTAGGGTGGAAGAGGATTTTTGCCTGTCTCTAAGACTATCTCTTCAGTGTCCATTAGAATAGAATAGAATAGAATAGAATAGAATAGAATAGAATAATTCAGTTGGAAAGGACCTACAACAATCTATTCCAACTGCTTAAACAGCAGCATAGTCTTTATACTACTGCAGTTGAATTATTTCACTCTGACTTGTGGGAAACTACAACTCTTTTTTATCCTGCAACTCTTTTTTATGCTGTTTGTAAAAGCAGATTGCTGTGTGCTTGCAATGATTATTCAGTTGCTTCTCAGGGAACTTCTCTGCTGAACCATTTCTTGTGTGTCTACCTGTGGCTGATAAAAATGTTTCAGGGCTTTGAAATAAATACTTTTAGCTACTGGTGCTTTTTGTAACAAGATAGGATTGGGTATATCTGTAGTGGTAAAAGAAATGTGCTCAGGACTACATCTGGAACAAAGTAGTTTGTACATACCTGACTAAATATTTTGTCTCTAAAACAGGTTGTGTGCATGAAGAGAGTTTACCGGGAGCAGTACTTGCTGCATTCTAAGCTACTGAACATGGAAATGCATGAAAGCCATTTCAAGAATCATTCAAATAATTTAAAACTATAATTTAAAACTATATAGTATTATTGCTAGCAGCCAGGAAAGTTTCTGGACACTGTTTAATTTAATAGTAGATGTACAACCATAGAAGACCATGGGATTGTCTGGCTGTGATAACTAGTCATTTGCATTTATTTTCCTCTTTTATCCTCAACTTTTCTACGTAAACTTCAATCTACTTATTTTCTGTTCTACTAATGCTCAAAGCTTTGTCTGCTCTAGCCCCTAACACTAATCTCCTTTTTCCCTATAGTGCTCTTCATATCTAAGTCCTTATCTCTTCTCACTTCTCCTGATGGATCATTCTTTTCAGCCATATGAAACTCTCTTACTGTACTCCCTGATACATATGATTTTCGTCACCTCTTTCTATCTTTTTTCTCCCCAGCCTAGAAAGAAAAGGTTACTCTTCCATTTTCATCTTCTCAATGCTTGTCTTCAACATTGCTGGCCATTTCTCCATCTTGGCAGTCAGTAATTGAGATGCATAATTGAAGAAGATGGATATATATGTTAAGGAGTTATGCTAGTTGCCAATATCATAGAAGACAAAGACTTCATAAAAACCAGAGAAAAATCTAATGGAAAACACCTTTCTGAGGCAGTGAAACAGGTCTGTTATGAAAAATCCTCATCTTTCCTCAGTGACATGATGCCAAAGACTCCACAGTACTGGTATTTTCTTACCGTGCTAATACATGTGTAGAGTTGTGCCCACCACTCCAGGTAACATTGTTGTGGCTGTTTTCACAATGACAAAATTATCTTCCCAGTCTACTTTTCCTCTATCTTCCTATTAAGATGTTAATAGAATCATGGAT
The DNA here is from genome assembly GCA_013400375.1 of Thinocorus orbignyianus. Lineage (NCBI taxonomy): Eukaryota > Metazoa > Chordata > Aves > Ciconiiformes > Thinocoridae > Thinocorus > Thinocorus orbignyianus. The sequence continues at coordinate 134,975 of VXBW01000253.1, forward strand.
TTTTTTGGGGTCAGAAGGGATGTCCAAATACCATGTAAACCAAATACCCTGCCATGGACACAGATATCTTTCACTACATCAAGTTGCTCGAAGTCCCATCAAAACTAACTTTGAACACTTCCAGGGATGGGGCATCCAGAACTTCTCTGGGCAACCTGTCCCAGTGTCTCACTACCCTCAACAGAAAAAAATTCTTATGTCCAATCTAAACCTACCCTCTTCCGGTTTAAAATTATTATCCTTTGTCCTTTTGTTGCAGGCCTTTGCAAATAGCCTCTACCCATCTTGTAAATGCCCTTTATATATTGAAAGGCTGCAATAAGGTCTTCCCAGAGCCTTCTCTTCTTCAGACTGAACAAACCCCAGCTCTCTCAGCCTGTCTTCATAGGAGAGGTGCTCCAGCCCTCTAATCATCTCTGTGGCCCTCCGCTGGACCTGTTCCAACAGGTCCATGTCCTTCTTGTGCTGAGGACTCCAAATCTGGACACAGTACTCCAGATGGGGTCTAGAGCAGAGTAGAGGGAGAGAATCACTTCCCTAGACCTACTGGAGACCAGGATACGATTGGTTCTCTGAGCTGCAAGCGCATGTCTTCAGGTGGAAGTTTATAGGCCAGAAGTAGACTTTCTATATGGAGGCATGCAATAGACAGAAGATGGGAGATGCAGAAAGTCAGAAAAAGGAGATTTTTCAATGTCATGCTGTTGGTAGAGTAGTAGCAGTTTCCAGCACATTCATGTGCTAAGTTTTTTATCTCTTGGTGTTCTGCCAGCACCAGTCAAGATTTCATTTGAGAAGCAGTATTTTGTGGCATGTGGCATCCTTATTTCAGGAATAATAAAGGCAGGTCACAAGCTGGCTTTTCAATCTATAATATGTCACCTTTTTCTCAGAATGACTGTGTGACATGCTTTTCACTCAACTCTACATGTCACAAAATGCTGCAGTCACCTCTGACTTATTGATTTATTTATTTTTCAGTATAACCAGTCCTTCTTTTGTCAAGATGCATAGTAAAACATAAATAACATCACATATACTAGTAGTGTGCATTAAACTACAATTCAAATAGCTTTTAAATGATTTATTGTAGTTATTATTGGAAGAATGAACTAGCAGATGAATATAACGCAGTGGCTGTATATTTTTTTCCTGTATCTTTATATGTTGCATCATTCTTTTTTTTTTTTTTTACCTTGGGTGGACCTGGAATTCCTTTAGTTGAAAGACATTATGAAGTTATAAGATGTGATATTTTTCCAACAGTAGAAACAAATGAAAGCCAGTCATATAGATGTTCATAATGAAAAGATCCTTAAAAATACTCCACAACGGTTGCATGTGTATTTGATATACTTGCTACCTTTTTGTGATCTTATAGAAATTATCTGGAATATTTACAGTATAATAAGAATTATTGGTGTCCCCACTGCCAGTGCACCTGAATCTGCTCTCATGTGATTGTCTTTCTAGAGTGAAATACGTTACACATGTCAAAGTTACAGTTATATTTGACAGGAATACACAAAGAGCTGACAAACAACTTGGAAATATTTATCTTTTAGGAAACCAAACCTTTTCAGAACTATTTTTTTTAGTACAAGAAAAGTACAATGTCTAAATTGTAAGCAAAGCAGTAGCCAAACAGAAGTATTTCTCTATCTGAGATATTTAGTCATTGAGTCCTAAAGAGTAAGCAGTTTCCAACCTCTGGATAGTGTTATATATTCAGATTGCCTAAGCCACAATGATAGTTTTTATTCAAAACTCATTTCACTTAGTTTTAGGCATTGCCAGCACAGAGCAAGTGAGAAAACCTTGGGCATATCCAGCAAGACATTCTCAGTACTACCAAGTACATCTTAAGATGCTTTCTAAGACAGTCCATCTTACCCCACTAATTATTTGGAAATCCTAGATGATCTTTGACTAGATGCTTAACCAAACTGCTCAAGGATGAATCCCACACTAAAGCTTAGTAGGCAAATAAGGAGTGGTTACACTACACATGAATATTCAAGGTGTATTTACTTTTATGTAAGTAATTTAAACTGTACCTTTTTGATCAATAGCAATGGAGGCTTTCCAAGCGGAGTCCTGACAATATCAACATTTTTATTTATTGTCTTTATTTTTTCATTTATTTATCTATTTATTTGTTCATTCATTTTAACTTATAAAACCTAGGAAAGTCTGTATGTTGATTCTGTTCTTGTTATCTAGCTATCTAGTGATAACTTTCTGTTATGGGTTTGGTGGAGCAGACAGTTACTTTAGACTAGAAAGAGACTGCAAAATCCAAATGGCAAAATCTCTTTACAGAAGTCATTAACTAATGACCACAACAAAACCATATATGACCGTTACCAACTCTCAGCTAGTCCTACACCAATGACAACAAAGGAAACTGTTCCAAACAGTTCCCAAAATCACACTACCATCAGCTTGCATGTTTTATTTCAGGAAGAAATAATATCATAGATATTCTGAAGCACAGGGAAACTCTTTGAGTCATCTAAGGTGGAAACTGTAGTAATTTAGCCAGAAGCTCATACAAGGCTAATTCCATTCCCATATTGACAGCAGATGTCAGTATTTCTTAAAGGTTATATATATTAGAAAGGAAAAAGTGCCTTGAGGCTTTGAACAGGATTCTGGGTACTTGTGAACACTCCAAGTGATCTAAATTTGTGAGCAACAGATTTTGTTGTTTTCATCACCTTATTTTTAAAATGTGTTGAAGAAGGTGTTTGCCTGAACCAAAAGAGTAACAATTTAAATTTATGTATGGTCTCAATTCTGAGCAGCTCTGAGTAGCCTGAACTCAAGCATGGCTTTAGCTGGGCTTGGAGGAAGAAGTTGATGTCATTCCTAAGCAGCTCCAACTACAGAAGAGTCACTGGGGATAAAATCTTGAGATACAGAGGAAATAATTAGATCATGATTCAAAAGGCAACTTCCTGTTTTCAGAGTGGGATGAAAAATACTCTGTAAACTTTTAGGATTGGAGTTATTAAATATAGAATGAAGAACATAAACATTCCAGATATTATGTTATTACAACATAACTTCCATACACGTGTGTAAGAATCAAAGAATGGTTTAGGTTGCAAGGGACCTTAAAGAATATTTAAGACACCTTTCACTAGACCAGGCTGCTCAAAGCCCCATACAGCTGGTCTTGAACACCTCCAAGGATGGGGCACCCCCAGCTTCTCTAAGCAACTTGTTCCAGTACCTCACCACCAGCACAGTAAAAAATTTCTTCCTGATATCTAATTGAAATCTACCCTCTTCCAGTTTGAAGCCATTACCTCTCATCACTACATGCCCTTGTAAAAAGTCCCTCTCCAGTTTTCTTGTATGTCCCCTTCAGGTACTGGAAGTCCACTATAAGGTCTCCCCGGAGCCTTCTCTTCTCCAGGCTGAACAACCTCAACTCTCTCAGCCTGTCTTCACAGGAGAGGTGCCAGAGTCCTCTGATCATCTATGTGGTCCTCCTCTGAACCTGCTCCAACAGATCTGTGTCCTTCTTATGCTGATTCCAAAGCTGGACTCAACACTCCAGGTGGGGTCTCACTAGAGCAGAGCGGAGGGGGAGAACCACCTCACTTTACCTGCTGGTCAAACTTCTTTTGATGCAGTCCAGAAGACAGATTTTCATCCAGAGTTTCATTCCTTATGCCATTTATTCAATCATATTGCACTGATTTGAGGTAAACCAGAACCAATTTTCTGTTTTGTAATTTTACTTTTTTAGCTGGGCCTCTTCTAACTACCAGCCAGTTTCCATGACCAGACACAGATGTCTTTAGGAAGAGAAGATTCCACTATGGAAGCGCTTATTCTTCCCAGTAGCTATAATGAAAAGGGCCATGGAATGCTAACATAGATGTAGATACTTTTTGTATAATCTATATCATCATTTGTATTTGCTGAGATTAATTTCAGATGAGAGATTTTGTAATGGATAGGCAGTAATTGTTTGCAGAGCAGAGGCCACTCCATTTTAGGCAACCCTCTACTGAACCTCCACACTGCAGTTTACTGAAGTACAACTTCTGAAAAGCCATCTAGCTTTGACTTCAAGATGAGAGATATGGTGCATCTACTTTCTTCTCGAGATAAATATTTCTTTTTTCTGTGATTAATACTACGCTATTAAAAAACACTCACATTTAATTCCTACTTGGCATTTGCCTGGTTCTATGTTTTGATGTCATATGTCTCTCTCTAATGGATTAAATAGCTGAGCAAAAGGTAATTTCTTCTTCTAAAATGTTTACATGCTGTAATCAAGTAAATTCTCAGTCCTCTAAACTAAATAGCTTAAGGTCTTTAAGACTCCTGATGTAATTTTCCAACCTAAATGTAATATTTATGGCTCTTTTTAACCCATCATGCAATGTCCTTTTGCAATTTAGAACCAGAACCTAGAATCAAATGGCCTGGTGTGTTGAAGGGATTAGATTTATTACAAGTTCAATATGAAACAGGTTGAGTGGAGTTAAATTTCACTAAGTATTTGCCATGCAGATAAAAAGACATCTTAAAAACTTGTGTCCAAAATAATTACTTCAAAAGATTAAATAGAAGATACTGATGTATTATGAAGCAGAAGGGGGCAAATGAGCCTCATTTTACAGTGTCTTAAAGCTGTATAAACATAAAATGTTTGAAATTTTATCTTGAAGTATTTTTTGTAAACCTCTGCAAAAGAAGATAAAAAACCCCAATCAACCAAAGAAAAAGTGGGCTTTTGTCTAAATACATACACAGGGTAAAAAAAAAAAAAAGAAAAAAAAAAATCCTTAAACAAAATAATTCTTTAAGTTTAGTCCTGGTGGCACCCCATTGAGTGGTTCTCTCTATGACATACAAAATTGGCCAGGTGAGTTCAGATGATAGAAATATTAAGGATTTCCACATTTAGATTAATTTTGACAACACAGCCAAATATTTCTCTCATACAGATATCTCACCTCCATGAGCTAGACTGTTCTGCTTACAAACCGTGGCTAGGATCCTGCTTCTTTTGTCTGGGAGTAGGATTAAGTCTCCCAATTTTTAAGGGCAGCCCTTTAGGCAGTTTTAAAGCAAGTGGTAGATATGGGAAGGGTTTTATAAACAATCCTGTTAGGTGTTAATAGGATCAGAATGATTACTTCTCCTATCATACTGAAAATGCACCCTCAGAGAGATTTATCTTCATGCTGTTTAGACTTAGGTAAGCCCTCTGCAGAAGTTTCAAACCAACCGCAACTTTAAAGTAAACTGTGCAAGTCTGCACAGGGCAAAGATCTGTTATGACATGCAATCTTCAGTGGAAGAATAAGCTTTTACATAATCTCTCTGAAATTAGGTACAGGTTTTGCACCATCCCACAAAACCCAGTTCCTGTTTATTAGGCAGTAAAAGAAAATGTGCAGAGAGCAGAGACTTCTAGGTAGTTTGAGGTAGTAGACAGTTGTCAATCAAATAACCCAGGCTGGTCTAACATGTGTCAAAACTGGGCAAGGAATCACAGATCAAAAGCCAGCCAGCCTCTGCTTTCCTTCTTTAGCAAAGCAAGAAAGTTCTCCTTGAAGCCTGGCACAGAGTGAAGCTTAGTCAAAACCAAACTGTTCTTTCAGGTAAGACTGGAAAATCCTCAGTTCCCACAGACAACTGTAAAAAGGTAAAGAAGTAAGATATTTAAAATCCTGTTGGCTCATTTAGAACAGCCTCATAATTTCTTCCTCAGATGACTGAGATAAATTTGTAGATATTAACATAGGAAGTGAGGACAAGAAATAGCAAAATAGCACAAGATGGGTCTGCAAAATCCATTTCATAGGCAATGGAGGCTGGCAACAGGGAATAACTAGACAGAATAGATAATCTCTTGAAATTTAATGAGGGGTGGGTGGTTGCTTCAGCTGAGGGACTGAAAAAGGCCTGATACCACACAGGTCACTGAACTGAAAAAGTAATTATCTACACAGCACAGACCAGGACGTGTAACAGTCACACAATATTCCAAAGAACCTTTTCAGACAGAAAATGCCAGAGATGCTAAGAGCAATGCTACTAAATCCTGCCATCACAAATGCAATCACAAATGTATCTAAGTACTACTGGTTATTTTGAGGTCCTCTCCAATTACCTGGCAGCTATTTCATCCGTTTTTGCTTCTGATCTAATCTTATTGATACATAAACATTTCAATAGCAAATTTCTTGATAGCTGCCTGTCCCTTCTTATTTTTTCATATTTACTATTTAGAGTCCAAATAGCAAGCAGACTCCTAAATATGACAACTCTGTCCAACAATAGAATAAATTAATCTATATATGTCACTCTTTACTCCTGAACTATGACCCTTTCTTGTTCAAGTCCTTCATCTTACACCCCCAAATAATTTTATCTACAAAAAATTTGGGTTCTGATAAAATATATACTTATGCCTTCAATTTCTTCTTGACTGTCTGAATACTAAGATGTTCGACACAAACTGGACTTTAACGAGTATCTAGGATTTGAAGAAGCATAACATGCACATAAAATTCATGATCAGACTCCATCAACTAAGATACTACAGACTCTAGATTTCATCTTTTCAGTTCAGATACAGTTCATATTTTATAAAAGCATTCCTACTAGTGGTCTGAGAAGATAGAGACGTAATGAAAGAACTATGCCAATATGCAAGGGTATTGGCATTTGAAACTTTATAGTTGTATGCCTAGAAATAGGCTTCTTAGATGAACTCCGGATATGGAAAGCTTTTCATCATTACAGTTTCACAGATATGTGAGATATGCCTTGAATCTCCAGAGGGGACAAATTTAATTTCATAGAATTTGCTAAGCTGAGCATTTCTCTTTTTTTGTGTGCACCTGACAAAAAATAATAATATGTGTCTTCCAGATGGATGTTCCAGGTTTGGATCTGCAAGAATTTGTTCTTCTGGGAGATACTGTCTGGAACAGATTGTGAAATTTCTCTTACAAAGATTTAAGTGTTGTGCCAATACATCTAAGATAGATAATAAGTCAAACAAACCCAGTACAAACACAGAAGTGAAACAAGTGAATGAATGTTTATCCTCCCAATATTTTTATCTCTGCCTTTGTAAAAATGAAAAACAAACACACATCACCGGCTATATTAAATATCCATGAAAAATCATAAGACTAGCTAACATTAATGTTAGAACAGAGAACCTGTCTACTGGCTATTTTATTTTCCTTTCTATTCTGACACCAGTATTAACCTTCAGTGAGTGATCATTACTTTTTGTTGCAGCACTGAAAAGTTATGCACAGAAAGGTCTGAGAATCAGACCGTCGAAGGCATTAAGTGTCTGACTCGTGCTGAGCTTTGCCAGCTGGATCTAGCTGCTACCAAAAATTCAGACCTGAGGAACTTTTCCGCATATCTGAAAAATTTCCTTGTAGAGCTCATAGTTTTTAACAGAATTGCTGAAGCATTAAAGAGAAAAGCTAGATGGAACCCACTAAGTTGAATAAAATTTCTCTTTATTTTAGTATGTAGAAATTTGAAGCAGAACTAAAGGAAATACAAAGGAGAGTGTTTGCTAATGAATGAGCTCAGTATCTAAGTATCTCAGTACAGCAAGCTACATTATGTAAAGCCTGCTGATTAAACAGATTAGATGAGCCATTTTCCTAGGATTTTAGCATTATTCATACTGAATCTATGCTTCAGCAGAGGTCAATCAATCCTTTATCGGGAAGCCTGTGATTGGATTGTCTTTGGCTGTGTTCCAGGTACTCACCCAAACTGTTCTTCTTCTCCACCTCTTCAGCGGAACAGGAGGAAAAAATAAGATGAAATCTCATGAATCAAGATAAAGGCAGTCTGGGGCTGGGGGGTGGGGGGGCGGTGCAAAGTGAAAAAAATTATTTATTTGCTATCTCTCATCAGCAGGTGATGTCCAGTCGCTTTACAGTAGGGCCTCAGTACACATAGCATTTGCTTCAGAAGACAAATACCTTAAAGACAAATGTCCCCTGCCACCAGCCTCCTTTATCTTAGGTTTTACTGCTGAGCAGGATGTTACATGGTATGGAACATCCCATTATTCAGTTTGGGTCAGCTGTCCCAACTGTGTGCCCTCCCAACATCTTGCCTACCTCCCAGCCTCCTGGCCTTTCGGGTTGGTGAATCGGAGAGACAGCCTTGACACTGTGTGAGCACAGCAGTAACTCAAAACTTTCGTGTACTGTCAACAACGTCCTAGCTACAAATAAAAACCACAGCACGATATGGGATGTGGTGGGGAAAGTTAACTCTGTTCCAGTGAGACCTCAAACGGGGCCGAATCTCAGGGTTTTGGGGAAGTCATTTCTGTATGTTGATATACCTACTGAAGATATTGTATTCCATATTTACTTGGCAAAATGTAAAGCATAGCTCAGCTCTACCTGTCAGTAACATAGAAGCTGTAGCAAATAGTTGCTGCAAGTTTGTTTTCCTTAACTAAGTACACCTTGCAGTCAAAATCTGTTTCTCTTGTTAATTCTGCTTATATTGAATAGTGGCTGAATAAATGCTTTAGAGGAACTGTCATGGTCTCTGATGCAAGAAAAGTAATTGAGCTTCCTGTATAACCAAGCACTAATTCCTGATAACATCTTTTCTTCTACAAATCAAAGCATGGAGTTCTCCAGCCCATGGAGCCTAGCACGTTGATTCTATGCACACACTGAATAGCTATATAGCTATTCAGGAGAGAAGTGGGTGGCCTCATGGTCATCATTTCTTTGCTAATATTTATCACCACTTGCAATCAACATGCAAATAAGAGTGTATCTTTATCCCTGAACTGATTCAACCTCTCTTACCAGAAAACAACAAAAATCCGTCTTTCTTTTCAAAAGGAGAAGGAAATCTAGCACCTAAATAGCGTTACAGATCAGGCCCAGCTTCATGTGCCCTCCTGCCTAAGAAAAGGGAAGATTCCCGAGGAAGAAATTTGCCTTGTCAAACCTCAAAATTCAGAAAATGGTATTGCTGATATGCTATTAAAATACTGACTACTCCTTGAAGAGGAATATTCTGCTGGGGAGGTAACTCACATTTCTACGGACAGTTTCAATCACTTAAAACTTTTCAGGAAAACCATTTTCTTCCTGAAGTTCACCTTATACTAGCAAGAAAAGGTTCCTAGACATATAAAGTGGAATGCAAAAATTCCTTTATACATGTACAATTTTAAGCCTGATTCTACTGCAGAAGAAATTATATATGAATGAATGGTTGCATCCATAGAACCTCTGGCTTTCCCGATGTCACTTTTTTTATAACAAGTGAATCATTCTCTGTCCTTTGTTCCCCACATTCTGGACTTCTTCAATTATACCATGCACTGACTTCCAAGAAGTATAGAAGGACTCAATACTACAAACCTGAGCACGTCTTTATGAAGAAAACTGATTAAGAGTACTACAGAGAGTTATATCAACTAACACCAGCATTTGCACTGGCTGCTTTCCCAATTCTTCCTTCAAAGGTCTGCTGTTCCAATCCTTCCATCCACACACTCGCAGGTTGTCAGTCACCAAGAGCACAGTGCAGAGAAAGACTCACTGTGAGAGAGATTCTCACTTAACTAAACAGAAATATTTTTCTTAAGTTTTCTTTAAGAAACTTCTTCTTAACTAAATAGAAATATATTATTCTGAAAGCTCATGAAAGTCCACATACCTCTGATTTTTATATCGCCTTATAAAAGTATGTTGTTGTTGCATACAGGTTCTTACCAAAACAGACAGAGAATATTGAGGGGCCAAACACTCCTCAATAATAAAAATAAACCCATAAAAATGCAGCAAAATTATACAGGGGGATATTTTGTAGATGTTTACTATCAGTGAGCATTTTCTTGTTGGCCATTTGGCATCCAATAAGCCACAAAGAATACATATCTGCAAGATAAATTCTAGGATAATGCTCAAGAAACTTTGGAATAAAACCTCTTCTCTGTAATGTCTACTCCATCACAAATCAATTATGGGCTTACTGAATTAACACGGTTAAAAGGAGTGCTCGGCAGTATGAGGCAACTCCACCAATGTATTATTCTTCCTTTGAACAAATCTTTGCATTCAAAATAACACAGGGAGTATGAGACAAGTAATTTGTTCTCTCTTGATGAGTTTGCCACTCCAAAATACCTTGAAGATAGTGATCATGTTCTAAAGCTGCTTTTCAGTAAACTGCTCCTTTTTTTTTGTCCTCTCCAGAGGTGCACCCACCTCAATTCCTGTTTTAAGCCATCACTTTACAGACACAAAATTGAAAACCCTCCTTTCTGCCCACCTGCTTCTACCAGGAGCTGTGCACACTTCCCACATTCCTTATTTCATGCTATAGTTAGAGCAAATATTTGAAATACAAATACTGTCTACTGCTGCTTCAGTGTCTTGTTGCTCTCTTGTCGTTCTCCTGTCATTCTCCTGCACTGTCTAGAAAGAATTTAAACCCTTACTGAAAATCCATTTCTTCTGCTTTTTTTTTTTATCCAAGGCTTTGATTTAGACACCTCAGAACAAGAAATAATAGTTTTAAAAGTCCTTGTTATAAGTGTTGTGAGTCTGTGCAGGGACTGCATAGTCCTCAGAGGTGCCAACAGATCCTCTGTATCCTCTAGCTTGTTCTGTACTTGCCCTGCTCCCTCTGTACTCGCAGCTTTGTAAGCCCTGGCAAGCAGATGCCCTTAGACTCCAATTATTCCCTTGGAAGTAGACAATAGATGTTGTGATGCATTTTGGTCTGACTAAAACAGCACCTCCTTACTGCTCTGTCCCCTACAAAGATCCCCATGTGGGAGCTGAACCATGACTGGCACATCGCAGTTCTATTGCTTTTAACTCGGTCAACACTGCTCTGGATATGGCAGAGGCTATGGCTGAAGGCTGTTCCCTATATGTGCCTTTTCTGCTGCCAGATCAATAACAGCATTATTAGTCAAGGGTCAGACCCACAGCCTCTCATAGGCACATTCTCTCTTCTGCCTGCCTTGCACAGCTGAGCTCAGTACTTCAGCACAGGGCCAGACTGAAGTTCAAGCCTTGATACCAGCAGCCTCTCTGGAGACAACCTGCAGTAAGCTAAAATGCAGTAGTAGAGCTACCAGAAATGAGCAGAGGGACGAGCTCATATTTTTGCTGTCAGTCATCTGCTTGCATGAAAACAAATAGCAAACCAACAGCAACATACCATGCATCTACCAAGATGCTCGTTATGTCTTCCCACCCCCATCGTGATGACTCTTCTACAGAACTGCTGAAGTCCCACGAATCCACCAGGCTGTGAGCTAGCAAGAAGATATTCTAGGACAGCTGGAATGTTTATTAATAGGTGTGGTTTAGGTAATAGAGGCTGCTTTTCATTCTCATAATGTATGTTACTCTTCCAGTCTTTTGTTTAATGTTTCTGAGGCTTTGACATCCTTGGATTGTTAAAAGGAACTAGTCCATGAAGCAGAAAAATGCTGAGGCTGGAGGAAGGAACTGTATTGATTTTACTGGAAAGACAGATCCAGATTTGAAACCACACTCATGTACATAATTTAGAGCACTTTTCATTGGGATGAGCAGTTATCTTTCTTCTGCCTTTCCTTCAGTGACTGGCACATCAGTGAGTGGTCCTGAAGCCCTGAGAAGCACAACTGAAAAGCGTTCCCACTCCCATCACCAATTGTGCCCTTGACACCCCTTCTGACTGTGTTTCCAGATATAAGAAAAAGTCACTGATTGACCTGGAAAAAGAAGTCAGGGTGGGACCCCACCTGAACCTTCTGCAAAACAAGCAGTTCTTGTGAGGCACGGGTGTTAAGAAATTCACTGTGATCATATTCAGACTGCCTAACGGGAAATGTCTAATTTCTTTTCAGTTGATGATCAATATAAAGTTGTTACTTGGAAGGCATAGGGCTCTATGTCTTTATTTTCCTGACCCCATATAGACACATCAGTCTTTGGAACAAACAGGTGTTGGAAGCACAATGCTCTACCTAAACACCTCCATTGGTTCCTTCCTCCTTCACTGAAATTCTTCCAGTGCTTTATCTGTACGCAAATAAGGACAACAGGGCCTGCATCATGTTTGCCAGAACAGAATTCAGCTGTACTTGCATGCTTGTAACTGTGATAAAAGAACACTGAAAATATGACATTAGAAATTAAAAGAGTGAAGTAGAATTGTTTTTGGAGTCTGGAATCACTTCTATGTTACATTGCATGCTCTGTGATTACAGCCGCATTTCTGGTACACAAGAGATGCTGCCTTCTGAAATGTAGTTCTGATTCAAATCAGATCAAAAGGTTTTTTCCCTACTTTTTCTACCATGCAGAAGCAAGAAACTGACATTCTTGACTATTTCCATTTGACATCTTTGGGTAAAGCTTAATGAGCCAGATATGTTTTGAAAGAAACATTCAGAGCTCAGCAAACAGGAATGATCTTCCAAAATTTCTTGTAAGCCCAGTGCTAATTAGATACAATATTTGATTTTATACTTTTGCACAGTGTTTTGTAAGCTATCCCTGGTTGATTCAGGCTTCATTTACACAGGATAGTAACATGTTTCTTTCCATCACTACATGTAGGACTTGACAGACGCATTTCACAGAATCACAGAATGACATGGGGTTGGAAGGGACCTCTGGAAACCATCTAGTCCAATGCCTCTGCAAAAGCAGGTCTTCCTAGAGCAGGTTGCACAGGAACTTGTCCAGAAGGGTTTTAAATGTCTCTAGAGACAGAGAATCCATCATCTCTCTGGGCAGCCTGTTCCAGTGCTCTGCCACCCTCAAAGTGAAGAAGCTCCTCCTCATGTTTAGATGGAATTTCCTTTGTTCAAGTTTGTGCCCTTTTCCTCTTGTCCTCTCACTGGGCACCACTGAAAAAAGACTGTCTCCTTCCTCAGGACACCCAGCCCTGAAGTATTTATAATAGTTGATCAGACGCCACCTCAGTCTTCTCCAGACTAAAAAGACCCAATTCCTCAAACTTTCCTTGTAAGAGAGATGCTCCAGGTCTCTAATCATCATGGAGTTCCTCTGCTGTACCCTCTCCAGCAATTCCCTGTCCTTCCTCAACTGGGGAACCCAGAACTGGACACAGTACTCCAGATGGGGCCTCACCAGGGCAGAGTAGAGGGTAAGGACAACCTCCCTTGACCTGCTGGTCACACTCTTCTTGATGCACCCCAGGATGCCACTGGCCTTCTTGCCCACAAGGGCACATTGCTGGCACATGGTCATCCTGTTGTCTACCAGGACCCCCAGGAATTTGTCCTTAAAGCTGCTCTCCAGCAGGTCAGCCCCCAACCTGTACTGGTGCAGGAGGTTATTCCTCCCCAGGTGCAGGACTCTACGCTTGCACCTGCCAAATTTCAGCAGGTTCTTCTGTACCCAACTCTCCAGCCTGTCCAGGTGGCACAGCCTTCTGATGTGTCAGCCACACCTCACAGTTCTGTGTCATCAACAAACTTGCTGAGGGTACATTTCATCCATTCATCCAGGTCATTGATGAAAATATTGAAGAGGACTGGAACCAGTACTGATCCCTGGGGGATCCCACTTGTAACGGACCTCCAACTAAACTCTGTGCCACTGATCACAACTCTCTGAGCTCTGTCTTTCAGCCATTTTTCAATCCACCTCACTGTCCATTCATCTAATCCACACTTCCTAATCTTACCTATGAGGACACCGTGGGAGACTTTGTCAAACGCCTTATTGGTAGACAATGTCCACCACCTTCCCCTCATCTATCCATTCAGTCACGCCATCACAGAAGGCAATCAGGTTAGTCAGACATGATTCCCCTTGGTGAATCTGTGTTGATTATTTCTGATAGCCTTCTCTTAATCCAGATGCTTCAAGATGATATTCAGAATGAATTGTTTTATCATCTTTCCGGGGATGGAGTGGTTGGAGTGGTTCATTTCTGTGGCTGGTTGTATCATAGTCTGGCCCCAGTGTCGCTCTGACATATTGTTGTGGGTTACAATATGGGACTGGGACTGTGGTCTGGGACTTGGAAGTGCTTCAGCATTTGCAAGATCAAACATAGCATTATAAAATTATATAACATTTTTTTACTTGTTTCCACAAATCAGTGCTTTAAAATTAATTACTAATTTTGTTATAAATTATTTTAACATGTTTGTTCATAATTTTTTTGGTTACGGGTACACAATTTCAGAGAAGACAAAAAAAGCTTAACTTGTTTAACATAGTGAAATGGAGGCTGAAAGTGATATGATTGCTCTCTGTAAATACGCTAAGAAAGTAAACACCAGAGGAGAGAGAAAATCTGTTTAAGCTAAGGAAAATATTGGCACAGACAGGGGAAAAAACCTGATGGTGAATACCAGGTTTACAGCTGAAAGAACCTTAATGGTTTTCTAGTTAGTGAATTAAGGGATAAGAAAGAAAAAAAAAATCTAAAAAAAAATTAGAACTCTGTGATATATTTGCCTTAGATAGCAGAGTTGAAGTCAAGGTTCCCTCCTGTACAGTGTTCTTGTATTAAATGTGTTTATTTTCAGAATAACAGACTTCTGGTGGAAAATATCAGCACAATACAGAGATACTCAGCCCAGAAATATAAATCCAAATGGTTTATTCTTACTTACAATAGAAAATTTCCAGTAATAAGCATCTGAAAGTCTTATTAATGAGCAGTACTGAACACCTCCCCCATGCTATCAGTACACGTAGCCTACATAGGTTTGTTTTAAAATAAGAAACTCAAGATTTAGGACAGTACAAATGGCAAATAATTAAATAGCATTCTTAAAATCAGCCATATTTCCTTTCAAACATAACTCTAGTCTCCTGGCTCTTATACTTACATGAAGTTTAGAGATTGTATTCTGTTCTGTAAGTGCACTGCTGTGAACACATAGGTATTTCTAATACGTGAGCCCTTTATTTTTTTGATCAGCATGTGGAGGTAACAGTAGTTGATTTTTAACATTATCAGGTAGGATTGGGAAGTTTATTCCAGTGTCTCTATAGAAACACTTCTTTTTCCCCTGTAGGAACAGAAATAACAAGGGAGACTAACACCAGGAAAAATTAAGACCTGGTGTTACTGTGACATTAGTGTGGTGCAAGTGAGCCAAAACTGCTTTGGAAAGATCTAGTTCATTCACTAAATCATAGATGGTGCCACTATTAGCACTTTGACTATGACTAAAAAGAGCATATCACCACAAATTCCAACTAAGTGTGACTTCTACATTTGAGAGGTGTAATGCAGGAGAAGAGAGAGGTACAGAAACAATCTACAGAAGGACCTAGCATTATGTTTTCACCAGCTGTCAATATTCTTTATATTTGAAAGATGGATAGTACATTCCTGTCCTGTATTTCAGCCCATAGCCCTTCTTGCTTGTTCCCACATGCAGTGAACAGGATAAATGTGTTCATGATATTGTCCCTAAACTTCTACCCACACTCTTGCTAGCTTGTTTGAAGCTGTCTCTATGGTCTTACTAACGGCCTTTAGTCAGCAGCATCATCTATTAAGAGGAGAAGCATGTGCCCATCATAACCCATCAAAATAAAAATACAGAAGACAAGTACATGATTCGGTGCCTATGAAGAATGCAGAAACACTTATTATCATAAAAGTGAAGACTAATCAGTTCAGCTGATAGCAAAGGGGACAGCAGTTTTGAGAGTGGCGGGTTGTTGTGATCTAATCTGTACAGAAGGGCAGAGACCATTGGCTGCTCTTTGCCTGATTAAGGATTTGATGAAGCATCTCAGGAGGTTGGTAAGTGTGCCAAAGCATGTGCCTTATTTATATAAGGACTGCCTTCAGTCTTGAGAACCGCATGACAACTAATACTAATAAATAGATAAAAAATTCCTTGTCTTTATGCATAGCAAAGGTACCCAGAAATACCGATCCGCAGTAAATCATACAGATGTCTTTCCACTGGATGTGCTGCAGCAGAGACATATTGAAGGAGAAAACATGAACCTGATGTTGCTTTTAGTAATAAGTTCATGCAGAGAAAGTCGTCTCTAAAAACCTACCCTATTAATGGGGTGCTCTTCTCACAAAAAAAAGCCCAAAACCTTCAAGGACTCTACTCAGAAACACTGTACTTAGTGTAGTCTTGTGTTTCCATTTGCTTTGCAGTGTACTCGCCAACAGCCCTAAGCAGGGCATTTGAGTAGGACTACAAGAACAGTGATAAGTCTTAAATTAGAGTGCCATAGATTATTACCTCAGTTCTTCTGTAAATCACTCTTTATTTTCCTGTTACTGCCTGAAATAAAATCATATCCCAAAGCTGCTAGCCAGCATTTAATGTTGTAATAGTGACAGTAGAAAATTCCACCAAAGTCATCATGAAAATCCTTGAGGTTTACTGGGAAAGACCTACCATAGTAGGAAAAGACACTTGTTCAGCACAATCACCCGCTATGTAGGGAAACACTGCTGTCATTACTTTATTCTCCTGGAAAGATGAAAAGGTCAGTGATAAGAATTAGCTCTGTCTAACTTGGTTGCAGAGTGCAATTGGATAAGTCTTGAAGTTGTTCCTTGTGGGGGTACTCTCAGTTTTACCCCAAACTTTGTGCCTTGAAAAAGGACCAAAATGTTGCATTTTAAAAAAACTTTTTATATTCAAAATATGAATAAAATTTGTCTGTTGACTGTGCACATCTGAACATCTGCTTTAAGAATACGTGATGTCTAAAGGATTTTGTTCTTTACTCATCCTTCTCTCCAGAATGCCATTTTTGTACTTAGGAACATTAACATATATTTACAGATTGCAGTCTGTGGGCTTAGGCATTATCACATCCCTCTTCCACCATTGGTGCAAGACTGTGAAGATATTTTTTGCAGTAGTTTGAAATAGTCTGCAAGAGGTAAATAGCTGAGTCTGCTTGGTAATCAAAGATGTTCATGACCAAAGGGATGTTTTCAGAGACCATAACTTTATTGCAGAAGTCTTATCTTTAGGCACCATTCTTCTGTACCAGAGAAATTCTGTCACTTATTTGTAATTTTATAATTCAGTCTGAGTAACAGTACATTCAAAGTCCCACTCATTAATTCTCTTGGTGATTGAAATAATCCTTACACATCAGGGTGCCTATAAAATCTGCTCCTGCGATCATAGAACACTGAAGACAAATAGCTGTATGTGCCTCCAGTGCTGCCTTCCTATTAGTTTTCAAAAAGATAAAATGTTGGAACAAATAATGTTAGAGACAACTAAGCGGGAGGTGCTTAGTATAATAAGAAAATGTATTCACTTGTTTCCCATAGTATATTTTCATGAGAGGTTCTGAAAGGGTTTTAAAAGCTTCGCTGTAAATAGGCTTCCCAGTATAGCTGTCTGATAGCTCCAGGACCTTGAAATGCGTCAACCCCCACACAGGCATACAAAAATCATTATTAGTATCATGCAACGATTTAGGACAACAAGAATCTGAGACAAAAAGGTGTATTTTGACAGACAGTACATGTGCATATAAAAAATTGTTTTTAAAGTCAATTTTATAAATTAATGTGACAAAGACCATGCCTTTTTCAGACTGTGGCACCCAACTTGTTCAGGCAGCTGTACTGATTGACTGCACTAAGACCTCAGTTGTTGCAGCTAAGCACTGTCATCTCTGATTAACAATGTTCCTTCTGCAGCTGCTTGCCTCAGGCACCTTGTAAACATCAGAAATTTTCCTGGAGCTTTGAGCAATCTTAAGTGCTCAGGAAGAGGGTTGAAATAGTCTAGGACAGACATTCGTTATTAAGGGAACAACCGAAAATCTAGAAGGGCTGTCACAGAAACCATCAGTATAAGTCTGAAGGAACTAATGATCTCATGATGTCCACTAAATTCAGTGGGAACAGATTCAAGTTCATCAAAAAAACAGCAGTAAGACCTCCCACCAAACTTCTGTGACTTACGAAAAAGTTAGTCAGAATGATCTCATGATTACTGGAATATATGAGTTTGTTTACATGGTTTTCTAAGCTCACTTTGTTTTCAAGTTAATGTTCTCTTTCTGATATTAATTATTGATCATTTGACCATTATATGTTTGTAGATATATAAATATACATTATAGATATATGTAATCCATTTTCCTTCATTTGTAAAAATGGGTGGCTCAGAATAAGCCCCTAAGGCCACTGAACTTCTGTACAGATGGAAGAAACTCGGTCAAAAAACTTTTAATTCCTCAGTCATCAAGTTTTGTTCCATTATTTTTTCTTCCAGCCCGCCTCATCAGTTGACGTTTCAGACAGTGTTGTTGCCCTAAGTCAGAATATAAAGAATATGTTTTCTATTTTGTGTTTTACTTGACAAATGAAACATAAAATATCTTTACCTGATAGCTAGATAATGCAATATATGTATTTCATATTTTAATTAAATTGAAAGTTTAGTGTACAAATCACAAAATGAAAAATACCTCTGAAGCAGCTTGCATTTAAGATGCAATCCTGTGTAGAAATATCCTAATGTTTTAGGCTAACTGGCTTGGTACATCTTTTCCTGATTCTCTGTACAATACAACAATCCAGGGGTTAATCTGCCTTGCCAAGGAGTGGAACTTTCCTGGTTATTTACATAAGGGTTGGATGTATCCGAGCCTGCATTGTGGATAAGCTTATAGTCAGTGAACAGCTACAGCCTGAGTGTGTTCTTTTTCCTTCCTAATCTTACAAACAAGTGGGGAGCACAGATTTGTGATTAAATGGTTCACATTGTTGGCAGTGAAGGTCACCTCCTGGTAGAGAAACTTTCCTAAGTGATACCATTCACAAATTGCTGGGTTCTCCTCCTGCTTTCATTGACAGCACCCAACTCTGCGTGGCTAGGTGCAAGCTGCTCCCCCAGGGCCACTATGTCCACCTGACTTGTGGGAGGAAGGTGCTGTTATTGCAGACATGTAAATTTCTAGGGACCACGCTATGGTGTGCACACAGCTGGGACAGCGTGACATTCTTCTGGGCCAGGCACAGATGGCCATTCTTGTGCCTTCTCTGTCACCCTCAGCAGGGTAAACCCCAAGTCCACACTGATGTTTGAAACAACTTTTTCCAATGAGTGCAACATCTTTTTTTTTTTTTTTTCAGCCTGGGACTCACAGGTGAACAGCTGAAATTCACTCCTGTGT
The DNA here is from genome assembly GCA_013400375.1 of Thinocorus orbignyianus. Classification (NCBI taxonomy): domain Eukaryota; kingdom Metazoa; phylum Chordata; class Aves; order Ciconiiformes; family Thinocoridae; genus Thinocorus; species Thinocorus orbignyianus. The sequence goes on from VXBW01000253.1 coordinate 154,150, forward strand.
TGGAGATGGTCTGCCTCCTCTTTTCCCTTTCTAAACATTTTCCTTGCTGCCAAGGAAACCTGGTGTAGGAAGAGCAATTCAGATAGCCTGCACACAATTCCTGTTGCTAAGGAAACCACCTAGGATGCCTGCAGACCTCTGTGCAGAGCTCTTAAGAGCAGTTGTGCACTTGGAGGGCTGAAATCCACATGGGTGAACAGGCTATAGAGAAAACAGAATTGCTATTTTTCATTGTGTTTGATATCATGAAGGCCTTTAGCACTTGGTATCTGAGATTGATTTTCTAAAATCATAGCAAAGAGAGGATCTCCTATATTCCCTTAGCACTGGTGCCTGCCTGGTTTTGCAATCATTTACACACCAAGTAAATAATCAAGCAACTACTCTAGCTGTCATATCCAATTCCCCTCACTCTCATACTGAGATATTCTAAAGAGATAGATAGGAAGGAGACATAGACAGATATGATCTGTTTGGAAATGCAAATGATGACTCTTCAAAAGCTTTTTTGTAGAACTGCCTAGCTAGTATACAAAAACTGTAGCAACTTTCTAAGAAGAGTTGAAATTTTATGTATTGCTATACCACATGCTGGAAGGATGTTAGATTAATTCTCTAGAGTCCCAGTGATATTTCAAAATTATCTATTTTGAGTTGAGATTACATATGCAAAATCAAATAGCAAATCTGATGACATTTCTAGCATCCCACAAGGAATGACACTTGTCTGCTCATTAGTTGACCTTCATGGGCTTCTCATCAGATATGCCCAGCCACGTTCAGTTTTTTTACTATAATGGTACTTCTCTTACTCATTTCAGCTCAAACTTCTCATAAATTGTTCACCTTGTAGCTTAGTCAATGTTCTTATACTAATAGAGTCAAGATTGAAAACTAATTGCTCAAGTGAATTATTGATCAGAAATAAATGGAACACAGAAGGCGAGTAACAATTTGAGATGTGACATAAACAATGTTTTATATGGCAATCCAGTGTGTTCAGTACACACGCTAAGTGTTTCTCTTCTACAGGTACACAGATTCTTAAGCTATTCCTGTACATTATTTGCAATATGTGAAGTCTGGATCCTTATGTGCCTCTCTCTGCTTCAGTCTTCAGGGCCCTCAGTACAAATGCTAACTGGTACACAAGCTATGGTGCTCCACATTTTGTCTCAATGGCCAAATAAAAGCAGTTGCATAAATTAATGACTCATATGGATAATTTCAAGAGCTTTGGGGCTATACTAGCAGCAGAATAGGAAGCAGCAGCAGGAAATTAGCTGAAGGTCCAGCTTTTACCTTTTGTATTAAAAATGTAGTTGAGGTTGCAGTAATAAAATATTGTTGCTCTTTAGCATGTCTGCAGGCACGGAAATGCCAGCCACATGATATTGAAAACAATTAAGTTCAGCCACGTGTTCAGCATCTTTGTGCCTGTCAGCCACAAAAATAAGGAGCTAATCACACTTTATCTTTGTGCCCACTGTGGGCAGTCAGTTTGTGAATCAGTCAGTTTTGGACAAATCTTTGAAAAATTATTTTGCTCTTTTCCATAACTGCCCTTCTAATACCTTGTCAGTGTATTCCACTGTTACGGCACTGTTGTGTATGGGGATTGTAGAGAATCAGAAAAAGTTTAGATATTTGGGCAGTTTTTGAGAGGATACCTTTGCAAATTAGGTGGTTATATCAAAATGAGGTCTGTGCTGGGAACAGATGACTTTTTTCTCCAGGCAGGCTTTCTGAGGCAAAAAAGTCCAGGAGAATTATAAAGAAAAATTGCTTATTTTCTTGAGAATACTTCAAATTAAGAAATATAAAATCACATTTTTCCACTGTGACAAAACCAGTCTCTTTCAGGGAATCATGAAAACAGAGAAGTAGTAGCCTATTATTTTACTATACTTCTTGAGGACAGTGCTGGTTTAAAGAATAATATAATGCAAGGTCAAACCCTTGGTCCAGATTAGTCTGACTATGCACTTTAAAAAGCCTAGGTCTTCCGAAACCTGTACAAATGAACTAATCAGGGGGCAGGATCAGATTCACTCTTCTGTTATACCACCTTAATCTACAAAGTTCTCATGTACTACATTAAGTAGAACTGGTGCATTCCAGTAAAAACTTGTCACAGAAATAAATCCAAATGTTCCAAGAAGAAAGACCGGATTGGACAGTGAGATAGATGATAGATGCTCTCCCTGACCTCTCCCTCCAAGGAGAGGAGGGAGAGAAAGGTCAGTGCGCTCCTGGTGGTATTTTCTCTCTGACAATATGATAGATTCACAAGATAAGTAGGATTCTGTTATCAGTGGCCAAACTGAATACCAAAATAAGGAAAAGTGCCATGAAAAAGACACAAAGCTGAGCTTAAAGATTTTTTTTTGTTGTTTTTCATTATTTCAAAAACAACTGACTTCAGTGTTAAATCCCACAGTGTCCATAGAAAGAACCTTCTCATCCCGCTGAAGGATCTTGTCCTGCTTTCCTCCAGAAAAAGAAAAAAGATCACGCATGGCCAGTGTACTCTAGGGCAATTCAGTGAAGTGACAGCATAGCAAGCATTGATCAGTCATTTTTAGGTCAGACAGGCCAGAAAGACCCTCAGGGAAGCTGCTGTTACTTCTTTGTCTCTACGTTCTTCAAAAATCAGATTTCTAATTAGTCAGTACCATGAATCCAGTGTAACACCACTCTTTATAATTGTTGGTGATGCATGACCATCCTAAAAGTGCTGTTTCTCACAGTAGTGAATTCATAGCTGGCTGGAAGTGAAAGCCAGTTAAAGCTGGCTGGAATTCATACCCAACAAAAATGAAATGCTTTTTTCCTGACAGTACAATAGTTTCTAACACATAGATAAACTTCCCTGTATTTCTTTAATGGTTTATCCCAAAGTTTCTTATTTGTATGAGTTTACAGAAATGTTCATTTTACTCATATATAAAAACTGATTTTTAGTTTTCATGCACACATCCAAAATAAAAGTTAATTTCCACAAAATAATAAAACCGGGATGGGTGACTTCAACAGTTGTAGAGAAAAACAAAATTATTACTTGTGAATATTAAAGCAGGTGGTTCAGGACTCCCCTGGTTAGAGGTAAACAATAGTAATGGCTAGAATTATGATTACTTATGCACAGTTTATACATTCAGGCAATAAGAACAGCTCCCATAATGGCAATAGGGTAGTGTTTTTTCTCTAATGAAGCAAAACTACAATTCTGACTGGGAAAGAAAGAGCTCTTACTGTGGTTAAAATAGGAGAAAAAATGAGCAAAGTGTTTGACTAGCTCATAATAATTTTCTTCACATGATTTTCAAATCATGTTGAAAAAGAGATTTGAGTTTTCAAGGACCTAAAGATTATTCACATTGAAGCACTGGTAAATGTGAAGCTGCTATTATACAAAAAATCAGTTTAACTATCTTGAAAACTGTCCTGAAAGTGTAGATGAAACATACATCAGCAATGGGAAAGACACAGAGAGAAGCCCAGGGCTCAGAGCTCTGTGATCCAGGATTCTTTTAATAAAGAGTAGTTTATCACACCTTACTTACCAGTTACTTACATATTTTCAGTAATCACACAGCACTGATATAGAAGTAGTGCCTATCCAGCAGCTCAAGATCTTTCAAGCACTGAACAGTTTGAAGAATATCACAGAATGGTTGAAGTTGGAAGGAGCCTCTGGAGGTCAGCTGGTCCAACCCACCTGCTCAAGCAGTACCACTTGGCCCAGGATTGTGTTCAGACATCTTTAACTATCTCCAAGGATGTAGACTCTTTGACCTTTCTAGGTAACCTGTGCCAACACTTAGTCATCTTCACAGTAAAAAAGTGTTTCCTGATGTTCAGAGGGAACCTTCTCTGTTTCAGTTTATGCCCGCTGCCTCCAGGCCTGTCACTGAAATGAGACTGGCTCCCTCTTCACTACACCCTTCCATCAGATATTTATACATATTGATGAGGTCCTCCCCTTAAGCCTTCTCTTCCGTAGGCTGAGCAGTCCCAGATCTCTTACCCTATCCTCAGATGAGAGATGCTCCAGTCCCTCCATCATCTTAATGGCCCTTTGCTGAACCCTCTCCCCTAACTCCATTTCGCTTTTGTATTGAGGATCCCAGAACTGGACACAGTACTCTCAGTGTGGCCTCACTTACTGCTGAGGAAAGGGAAGGATCACCTCCCTCAACTTGCTAGCAGTGCTTTGCCTAATGCAGTTCGGAATACTGTTAGCCTTCTTTGCCACAAGCACAATAGTTCTTCCATGAATGGCAGACCTCTCAATAATATTTGGGCAGGAACAAGCTATTAAAATAGTGCTTTTCTGGCTAATTATTTAATATCTCTGTCAGAGAAGAAGTTGTGGATGAGGAATCGCAAAGATTCAATTCTCTCCCTTAAGATCTATCTGATGAGAAGCAACTTTTCAAAGGAAGACCTGAGGACAATTAGAATCATTGAATCATAGAATTGCCTAGGTTGGACATGACCTTTAAAATCACTGAGTCCAACCATTAACCTTATACCACCACTAAACCATGTCCTTAAGCCCCATGCTCACACCTCTTTGAAATACCTCCAGGGATGGTGACTCAACTGCTTCCCTGGGAAGCCTGTTCTAATGTTTGATAACCCTTTCTGTGAATAAATTTTTCCATTATCTCTAAACCACCCCTGGCACAACCTGAGACCATTTCCTTTTGTCCTGTCACCTGTTGCTTGGGAGGAGAGATCGATCCTTACCACACTCCAGCCTCCTTTCAGGTAGCAGCAGAGAGTGATAAGGTCTCCCCTCAGCCTCCTTCTCTCCAGGCTAAACAACCCCAGCTCCATCAGCTGCTTCTCATAAGACTTGGTCTCTAGACCCTCAAGACCCTTCACTAGCTTTGTTGTCCTTCTCTGGACATGCTCCAGAACCTCACTGTCTTTNATTATCTCTAAACCACCCCTGGCACAACCTGAGACCATTTCCTTTTGTCCTGTCACCTGTTGCTTGGGAGGAGAGATCGATCCTTACCACACTCCAGCCTCCTTTCAGGTAGCAGCAGAGAGTGATAAGGTCTCCCCTCAGCCTCCTTCTCTCCAGGCTAAACAACCCCAGCTCCATCAGCTGCTTCTCATAAGACTTGGTCTCTAGACCCTCAAGACCCTTCACTAGCTTTGTTGTCCTTCTCTGGACATGCTCCAGAACCTCACTGTCTTTCTTGTAGTGAGGGGCCCAAAACTGAACACATTATTCAAGGTGCAGCCTCACTAGTTATGAGTGCAGGGGGACAATAACTTCCCTAGTCCTGCTCACCACACTATTCTTGATACAAACCAGGAGGCTATTGGTCTTCTCAGCCACCCAGGTACACCACTGGCTCATATTCAGCCAGCAGTTGACCAATACCCCCAGGTACTTTTCCACCTGGCAGCTTTCCAGCCACTCTTCCCAAGCCTGGATCGCTGCATGGGGTTCTTGTGACCCAAGGGCAGGACCCAGCACTTAGCCTTTTAGAACCTCATACCACTGGCCCCAGCCCACTGATCCAACCTGTCCATGTTCCTCTGTAGAACCTTCCTACCCTTAAGTAGCTCAACACTCCCACCCAACTCTTACTGTTTGCAAACTTACTAAGGGTTGCAGACACTTGAATCAAAGTAGCTGTGTGGTCACAAGGACTCATTTTTGCTGCAAACCAACAGAAATGAAAATCTAATTGTTGCAAACATTTCAGTTAGGTATTTTTCATTCTTATCTATTTTGCATTTGGAAACATTTAAATGTGTACAAAATTTGTTGAAAAGATAGTGAAAATGCTTGTTTCATTTCTGTTTTGCTTTTATGTGCTGTTGAAAAGCTTTTGCCCACCCTTTACAAGCAGGGGGAAGTATGACTCTTTTCATGCTGGAGCTGTAAGGACTGCTACAGTCAGAGTAGACAAGAGATAAACTCAGCTGGGAATTAAGTGATAAGCAGGAAAAAGCCAAGGACCCTTACTTTGGTTATGTTCAGAAAGGAGCGGACATCTTCCTGGCAAGATTCCTAAAAGTTCATCAGTTTTAGTGCATGTGAGATGTAAGGTTTCTTATATTTCTTCAGTGATGATAAGAGGTATGGAATAGAAGATAATGTTGGGTTTTTTTATTATTTTAATCTACATTTCTATTTATTTCTCTAGGTTTGTTTGCTTTGATATTACATTCACCATGAATGAGAGTTAGTCCTACAGTTCTACTTGTAAAATTTGCCTTATGCCAGCACTTCTGTCCAAGATCAGACTTCAAAACTGCCCCCCGCCCATGTAACATGGAGAATTTAACTTGTCTGCTCGTGGCATACAACCAGCACTTCAGAAATTACAACTATGGAGTTAGTCCTTATAGCTGCCCTATTTTCTGTACCATTATAAATTGTCCTTAAGCAGTAATCCAAGGATCCTTGACAGAGGTCACGGTTTAGACACTTGTCTTTGAACCATCATAGTGACAAGAAACTTTCTTGAAACTTTTTCTTTTGAAACCCTCAGGATTTCCTAAATGTGCTACCCTCTCTATCTCTGTAAATGCATATGTCTGAGCAGTGGGTGATAGCAACCAAATTACAGCAATGTTTCCTGAAAAGGGGGAAGTGATCCAAGTTTATTTGTTCCACTAAGTCATAATTTGCTGTGTTTAACTTGGCTTGCTGCCCCATGCCCACCCAACCACTTTATCACTCCACCTCCTCAACAGGAAGGGGGGGTAGAAAATAAGATGAAGAAAAGCTAGTAGGTTGAAATAAAAGGAAGAAGATCATTTACCAATTACCATAATGGGGAAAACAGACTCAACTTTGGGAAGATTGATTAATTTAATTTATTGCCAGTTTAAAATAGTGTAGGATGGTGAGAAGCAAAGACAAAACTGATAGAACTTCCCCCCCGCCTCCTTTTTCCCAGGCTCAACTTCACTCCTTAATTCCCAAGTCTTCCTTCTCCCAACTAGAGTGGCACAGGGGGATAGGAAATGACGGTTGTGGTCAGTCCCTAACAGTTCCTCTACCCTGGTCTTTCCTCCTCACACTTTTCCCTTGCTACAGTGCAGAGTCCCTTCTTCAAGACATAGTCCTTCACAAATTCCTTCAGTTCAGGCTCCCCATGGACTACAGTTCCTGCCAGAAAACTTGCTTATGTGCAAAACTTAGGAAGAGGCTGGCCATGAGGACTAAACAAGCTGCAGAAATGACAGGCACCTGCTTATCTGGTCTGTCAACATTTATATTTAATATGTATACCAGCAGTTAATCTCACCTGTAAAATTATAGCTACAGAACTACATGCTTCTCCTAACTGGTGCAACCAGATGCTGAAAATACATTTTCATGGATTTTCCTTTGCTTTTTCAATGCAGAATATCCATTATGGTGTGCTATGCTGAAAAAATCAGTTCCTCATTTCTCAGTTGACAATTACATTTATAGCCAGATTAGTATTACCACTGAAGGAGAAGCTGAAATAAAACGTCTCTATTTATCTTCCTCCAGATTTTCATAATGAAAAAGTCATTTCTCTAGTTGCATTAAGAAGGAAAGCCTTTTGCCCTTCTGTGTGCACAGTGAATACAATGCTACTGCAAATATAGCATAATAGATTATAGAAGACCTTTGGGTCTCTATTCTCAGCTTCCTGCTCACCTCAATTAAAATTATAGCATAGGTTTTTCCAGTTTTTCCAATGCATGTTTTTATTGTCCAGGTCTCTACAGGTTGGTTTAAACAATCCATATTTTGCTTTCTGGTGAAGTTACCACATGATGTTAAAGGAGAATCAAGGGATCAGGAAACAATCATAGTATGAGCTGATGAAACGGTATGGATGAACATGTACATTTGACCTCAGGTACTGATATATGAAAGATTTTTCTTCACATTACTGACATTACCACATTCACACCTTTGTGAGAAAAAGGGCAAGGAAGATTTTCCTTTCTGCTGCTGCTCCTTGAACAATAAGAATCTCTGTCTTGTTTATCTCGTGTACCAAGGCAGCTTGCTGAGATGGAAGCACTGAACTATTTCTGTATTGTATATTTAGAGCACTGTAATATGAATGTCTCTGTAAGGTAAGGCACCTGTAGCCATCAGTGGTGATACACTGCAGAGAGCAAGCAGCCAAGACAAGACCAGCGGTCTCCAGTTAGCACAACTCCCACCCACACTCTCATTCACTGCTAATACTAGCACAAAATTTTTGTTATCACTCCATACGCCCTTGGATTGCGACTGATGGTAAGTCAACACTTAACTTTTAGGTACTTCAACATATGTCTATAAAGTAAATTAAACATACTCAAAATGGTTTCCAATACTATTGCCAATTTGCATGGAACAACTGTTTCCATATACTCAAACTTCCCTACTCCCCAAAAAAATGGCAAGTGGCTTTTAGAATTTGTCTGTGGTCTGCTCTAATTCCCAGACTATTCCCAAGTGTTGTCTGAGAGAGCTGGCCAAATGGTAGAGGTCAAATTTATCACATGGACTCTTCCAATTCTTTCTACAGTCAAGTAATTTTGCCTGGTGCCATTTAATTTACTTATACAATAGGACTCCAAGTTTCACAGCTTGTTTCACATGAATGAAACCAGCTTCTAGGCAGGATTCCAGTAATTTAGAGGGAATTCTGCACGACAATAAAGCATTAACACTGCAGGTGCAATAGGAGTATTTTGATCAAGATGAGAATAAAGATAAAATGTCAGTAAGATCTGAGAAAAAAATACTAATAGGTAGTTATTGCCCATAAGGAAAACTGAAAAAAAGAGAAGCCACACAAAAGTCACTGACAAAAAAATTGTTCCTGCAGGACTTTGGTGCGGCCAAGAGAAACAATAGAAACAAAAATATTGGTTATGGTCTTTAACCTTGATGATGGGAAAATACTTTGTTTACTTTTAAAGTATGTTTAATTATTTATTTATTAATATGTATGCAGAAACCTTGGCTTGAGCTTTAACATCTTAGGAACACCTGATTGGTACCTCCAGTTTGAGTTTTCATAATGTACTCTGTTTTCCAATCATCTCTGCAATTAACAACTAATTAATGGGAGGAAAACAGATGCGCTTCAAATGAAGTTATTGGTGTAAAATTTCAGCTTTTTCTGAAGAAGAAATATTGAAAAAGTGGAAGAAATATCTAAAATATTTATATTTTACCTTTTATAGGTACTATTGTGATGATGATGATAAATCTACATCCAATAGATGGACAGAACTGGCTAGTAATCTAAACAAACAAACAAACAAACAAACAAACCCAAACAGAATAAGAGCCCATTACCTCTCCGAATTGCTATACTAATCTCAAATTCCAAAGAGCCCCACAATGGGCACCACAAAGGACTATGGTGGGTTGACCTTGGCTGGCCACCAGGCCACTCCCTCACTCCCCCACGATCAACACAACAGGGGGAGAAAATAAAATGAAAAGTTCACAGTTAAGGACAAGGACAGAGATATCACTCAGCAGTTACTGTCACAGGTAAAGCAGACTCAACTCAGCAAAATTAAATTAGTCTATTGCCAATGAAATAGAGTAGGAAAATGAGAAATATAAACAAATATAAACCCACCTTATACCCACCCTTCCCTTCTTCCTAGACTTAGTTTTACCCTCAGATCCTCTACCTCCTTCCCTTGAGTAGTGCAGAGGGACCAGGAGTGAAGACTGTGGTCAGTTCATAACGTTTTGTCTCTGCTGCACCTTGCTTCTCATCTTCACCTGCTTCAAAATTAGAGTCCCTTCCAGGGGATACAGCTCTTCACAAACTGCTCCAATGTGGGTCCTTCCTAGAGGCTACAGTTTTTCAAGAACTACTCCAGCATGAGCCCTTTCCATTGGACACAGTCCTTCAGGAATGAAATGCTCCAGTGTTTGTACCCCATGGAATCACATGTCCTACCAGGAGGTCCTACCAGACCCTTTCCGGGGGCTGCAGCTTTCCTCAGAACACACCCACCTGCTCTGCATGGGGTCTACCACAAGCTGCAGTGTGGATATCCACTCCACTGTAGTCCTCAATGGGTTTCAGGGGGACAACCTACATCACCATAGTCTTCACCATGGGCTGCAGGGGAATCTCTACCCTGGCTCCTGGAGCACCTCCTTCCCTTCCTTCTTCACTGACCTTGGTGTCTGCAGTTGTTTCTCTCACATTTTCTCGCTCCTCTCTCACAACATTTTTTTTCCCCCTTCTTAAATATATTATCACAGATGTGATACCAGCATTACTTTTACCAGTGGCCCTGGAGCTGGCTGTAGCTGATTCTATCTGACATGGGCGGCCTCTGGTGTCTTCTCACAGAAGCCATCCCAACAGCCCTCCTCTACCAAAACCTTGACACGTAAATGCAACATAGACACATAAGTAGTACGTAAATCTAGCAAAAAGGTAAACATATGACAAGTAGAACATCTACTAAATGTCAGGAGTAGCTTTATCAGAATGTGTAAGGGGTATCAGTAGACTGTGAATAAATTTACCTGTGAAATTAGAAAAAAAGGACACTTCTGGCAGTCCAAAAGTGAGATTTTACTCCTCCTTTTAAATAAGTGTAATACAAAGTATTCGATACAACTTGCTTTTGATGCATTTATAGATGAGTTTGTTCAGTTTGTCTGAGACATACAGTTGAACTTTGTGACTCAGAAATTGCTGTAAAATTTCTGTGCTTTTATATCTGCTGATAGCAATAGTCTAATGATAAAACATGAGTTAAAAGCATTATCAGCAGTAGGCTTTCACTAGAAAACAAAAGGAGGGGGTTTCATTCTTATTCGATTAATCCTTGAAAAGAAGAAAACTCTATTTTGCAAGGTGAAAACAAAGATTTGGAAATAAATTAAATATCTATAAGACTGAAGACAAGATATAGAAATATCTTCATAATAAGTAATTTAATTAAATGCTAGCTCTGGTATTACTTCAGTGCTCACATGGGAACCTGATGTACAGTAGAAAGAGATTCCTGTCTATCATCCAGTCAACTTAACTGTTTAAACACATGTTGAAACCTAAAATTTTGGGCAAGTGAGGAACTGCAAGCAGGCCAGAAGAACGAGGGCCGCAGTTGTGTAGCAGTTGCCATGTGCTGCCCATCTTCCAAAGCTCTGAGTGCTGCTCTGAGTATTGGAAATACTTCTGTGATGCCCAGAGATGGTCCCAGACAGGAAGCATGTACCTGCCCCTGAGAGAAGGTGCACATCAGGGGAAACAGACTATTCCAACCTTGGCAGTTTTCATTTGTCTTTTGCTGAAGCTCTGTGTGTGCAAGGTTGAGCAGATTCCCCAGCAAGGTTACAAGACTCACAATTTGGAGTTCTTTGACCCACTACCTGTAGAGAGAGGCAAAGTTGTCCCCTTTTCTCTTCCTATCAGCTGGCAATCCTAGCACAGAGGGGTGCTGTCTGAATCCCAAAGACACTGCCAAGCACCTGTAGACACTAAGATACTAGCACTTCTTCAAAAGCTCCCATTTCACCAGAGATAGTTAAAGGAAGAGAAACACCAACCAAGCAATACAAACGAAGCGTGTTTTGCCTTCATACCTGGGTTTCTAGCTAGGGACAGTAAGGAATACCGCTCCTCAGGTGTTGGAAAGGATCCCATCACAGCTCTTCCAGGGCTTCCTGCCCAGCCCTACTGCTTGGCAAAGGGGCACTGCACATCTCTGTCCACTTGCCATTCCCTGAGGGTAGGGCACATGTTGAGAAGGGGCCAAAGCTCACTCTCCTGTGCCAGGAACTACCCAGGAACAGCAGATAATGTCACATCTTTTCCTGCCTCCATGGTTTCATCAGTGCTTTCTGACTCTGTCCTTGTAGGTGTCAATTTCTTTTTTCCTGCTTGGATTCCCTGGATGAACTCTGGTGCCTGGCCTGGCAACTGGCCATCCTACCACTGGCCAAGGGGCACTGCACGTCTCTGTCAGTTTGCCATGCCCCGAGGGTATTGCACATGCTGAGAAGGGGGCAAAGCAACATCTACAAAGCAACAAGCTACCAGTGAGGGCAGTCTCCTGTGCTTGGATTCCCTGGATGAATCCTGATGCCTGGGCAAGTCCCACCTCAGTGGAGATGAGGAGAGATGCACCCATGCTCTTCTGCTCTGGCAGGCAGATTTCACTTGCACACCACTGTTGAGGTTTGGCCTGGGCTGGGCACTAAACCAGATAACAGATGACCTCTCTAACCTCCCTCCTTTTCCGAGAAGGAGGTAGAGAAAAGAAGAGAAAAAAGAGAGAGAGAGACATATGAATTTGCAAGATGCTCAACTGCTTTTATGGAATATTAACAATACCATAAAGATTTTTAGCAGTAATAGAAAGAATATTAATAATGAAATAGCAAAATAGATACAATAAATACGACCCATATCAAGCTTCCAGGACGATGACCACATGACCCACAGGCACTGGGACAGTCTCAGGCTGGACTCGATGGAGAACAGGAACTGGTTTCCACCTTTTGGTTCAGGGACACACAGATCAGCATCAAAGGCAGACAGACACAGTCCTCCTTGAACACTGGCCATTGAAGAATGAGACTGACAATTTACACCCCTCAGCTTTTAGAGTGAGCAAGATGCTGATGGGACAGAATACGCTGTTGGTCAATTTTGGGTCACCTGTCCTGTCTGCTCCTCCCTGCAGGTGTAGCTCTGTCAAGCTCGTCCACTTCCCATCCCCCAAATTTGTGCATGATGAAGTGAGCTGGCCATGATTGTTCCAGCAGTAAGTACAAGCAGGAGCCATAGAATCATAGAATCACAGAATCGTTAGAGTTGGAAGGGACCTTAAATATCATCAAGTTGCAACCCCCCTGCTATGGCTTGCTATTCACTAGAAACATTGGATCTTACCTGCTAGAAGTGGACACTGTCTGAAAAAGATGTTAATTTCAGAGAGTGTGTTATTTAGAAGAGGCAAAGTCAAATGACAGAAAGTGGGTTCAGTTTTGCCTCCAGCCAGGACAACCACTATGTTGGAGCAGACCTATACCACCCTGAGACTCATGCCACCCCTTGCAGGAGGCCTTGTTGCCTCACTCACCAGCTCCACAAGGAAATGCCCACCAGCTGGCACATCTTTCCAGCCAGGGAGCTGGCATGTGAACTTCCTCAGGAGCATTTTACTCATGGCGGTTCCTCTCATCTGGGAGGGACATGAAGGACGACATTTATGACGGGCACCATGTACCACAAAACAAAACCTTCCCAGTTTTATTTGCAACTACTCACTCTTGATGGACAGATGCTGAAGCCAGTTGCTCGATGCATGAAGGGAGCACCCATTGCTCATATGCAGCACACAGCAGAATGTCCCTTCTTATTGTTCTGGCTCAAATATGACTAACTTGCAGTTTCCATGAGGTTAATGAGCTACGTGCAGCATTCCTTTCTAGCTTCCTCTCCTGCAGATCAGTGCTCTCTGGACTGAAGCAAGCACCTCCCTTTTTACCAGTCAGAGCCAGAGGTCTGAACCAGTTTTCCCAAGCTCCAAAGACTTCAAGAGCCTTGTGAGTTGGTTGAGCCCTGTATGATGTCTCATGGGCATGAGGTCCTTTCAGAAGGGAAGATACAAGTACCAGCCACAACAGGGGAAAGAAATTACACAGTTGATCTGCAGGTTTTGTGATGATTGTGGGGGAGTCAGCAGAACATGGAAATTCAGATGTAACTCTCTTAGCTGGCATCTGAAGTGTTTCAGAGGCAATGTCAGTTTTTCTTCATGGGCAAAGCCTCATTTGATACCCTCAGCTATGACTGCCTTAAGTAATTATGCTCTCAACTTCTGGGAGGTCTACACTAGGGCAAAACTGAGGAATTTTAGAAAAAAAAAAAAACTCTAAATAGTTTTTGTGAAAAAAAAAAAAATCAGGAAAAAAAAATAATCCCTATGCACTCAAAAGGGAGAAATACGAGAACTCTAGACTACCATTTCCCTGCCATTCATTTACCTGCCTCTGTGGTTAATATAGAAATGCAGACCAGCATTTTCTCTGGAGTTACTCACTGGAGTTTATTGTACTGTTCTACACACAGCTGTCTAGTTGCTAGTTCTTTTTACAGACTGCTGATAACAGAACAAATCTATCTGAAACTAAGTGTTACATTGGTCAGAACAAATTTGTGAAAAGGTTTCTCCAAGCAGCAAATTTTCACCTTCTTATCTTTCTTTGAGGTATAGTTCACAGAGTCTGGCTTGAAACATTATAATTATAATGTTTATATTTCTTGATCTTTGGAAATTCAGGGTTTTTTTGCAGTGCACAAGGGTTATAAATTAGAGACTTCGAAATAGAGTATATGGAGTTAGGTAATATTCAGTTTTAGAGAGTGTATTTATGAGAGCCTGTAGCAATAAAGACAGACAAAAGACTTCAAAATAGAGACAAAGCAGACATTAGTTATACATGCAATCTGGGAAGGGTAATTCTCTGTTTTTAGTAGCTCACATTCTTTCTAGTCTTTGCTTGCACAGTCAAGGGACCAATCATAGATACATAGAATCGTAGAATTGTTGGAGTTGGAAGGGACCTTTAAGATCGAGTTCCAATGTCCCTGTCATGGACAGGGACATCTCCCACTAAAAATCCCAAAGTTTTTCACAAGTTTGGACACAAATGTCTTAGGGAACTACTGGCACCTCAGGCTTGTACAATGTACATATACACTGTAGTTCTAGCTAAGAAATAATATGAAGTAGGAGTGGGATATAATTCCTGTGTCTACCATGCAGATGCCTATCTCTGAAGCAATATAGCCATGTTTCCAGTGGAAAGAAATAAGTCCAAGCAGGGCATAATTAATCTTCTAAAGCAGACATTTAAAATAGGTCAGATGAATCACTTCTAAGAACTGCATGTTTCTTTTAAATATGGATGTTGATAGGAGGATTGTCCCAGCTATAGATCTCTGCATCTTAAACAGAGCAAATAAAACCCAGTTTTCACACACTGCTGTATACCATAACCACACAGTTGTAGGTATTTCTGTGAGACCTAACAATCCAAGTTGGCATGTTACGTTTAGTGTAGACATACAATACTATCTGAAGACATCTCTGCTATCATCAGAGCCTATGTGTGAAAAAACCTCCACCTCCCCAGTCTAACTAATTGAAAAATGAATCTAAGGTATTTACTAGTCATCCAAAAAGAAAGGAGAGGCAATGAATTTAGGTTATCTAGTCAGAGAAGTAGGTCAACAGATTTCAGAATTTAAAAGGAGAAAATAATAAAGAGAGCAGCTAAGCAGGGTAGATCTGATTTCTCTTACAAATAAATAAATAATGGACATTCAGGAGAGACCAGAGAATAGCTGGAAAGATACAGCTCTCCTCAAGGTGTGTCAATCATTGTCACTTCTCACATACAAGCATAACACTGCCTCCTTTTTAAGCTGCAAATTAAGAAAATTAATATACAAAAATGAAGTTTGAATAATTTAGAAAAGTGTTGACAACTAATGTATTTTCTCTAGTTTATGAAAGGAAAGGAAATATTCATTAAATACTTTTCCTTGCTATTATCAGTCCAATTCTGCCTCTCTGGTGGCAACAGAAGGTCAATTTACTGGCTTTGAAAGATCAACCAGTAATGAGCCAGAACGAAAATACACATCATGCCATTAGCAGTCCTTCAGCAGACAGTGAGCAGGTGGAAGATAATTGTGTGGTTCAGACTTAGTTCCTCTATAATGGTCATCGGTTTCCTCTGAACTATCTGAAAACTGCCACAGATTTATTTTGAAAGGAATTAGGGAGGACAGATACTTGCAAGAAACCCACTTTACTCATCCATGAAGGATCTTTTGTAAAGGCATTTCAAGAGCTGGGTGAGGTGAAAGCCACAGAGTTTAGCCTTAGAGTAAAAACAGCGGTTTAACAATATGATGTACAGTTCCAGGCTAGTATCCTGAGCAACTGTGAGTCTAAAGAAATCTGTTATGCATCTAACTCTACTGTCCTATCTGTGACAGAATAAATTCTAATAAATATTGCTTTGCCTGGAAATATTCTCAGGCATATTGAAGTTACTCGTATGGACTCAACCTCTAAAATGTATTTGAGTGAGACCCTTCATTTCTGTGTACTTTGGTTTGTACTTTTGTATACTTTTTTGTATGCTGTGCATTACTCAGTATGTGCAGTGCTGTTGCCTTCCACATAAAGGCAAACCTGGACAGATGCTTTGGGTAAACCTAGCAATACCTCCACAGAAGTAGTCTTGTAACCTATCTCATAACCTGAACTGTAATATGTGTATGAATTAAAAAAATAATTTGTAGAACTGGTCTGTTCAGAATGCTTCACATATTGCATGCTTTCCTTGGAAAGGATTTATTGAGAAAACAATACTAGAAAACCAACACTTTCTGTGTTCTTCCCACCCATAACTTAAAAAAGAAAGAATTACAAGTCTGAACTCAGGGGCAAAAGAGAGGAGTAATAATTTTTATGCTCTTGGTCCTTTGTTTCACCTAAGAAATTACCTCTCTGCGTGATTTTCTGCAGTATGTGACCCAGCTATGGAAAAGCATCAACTCTTGTAGTTCTTTTCCAAACAAAATATCTGTATCTACTCCCTGTCTTCCTTCAGTGTTAATCTAAGTATCAAGGGGATGAGGAGTTCTTATGTATCTACTTTCTCATAGTATTTAGATTGCTGTGCTTCAAAGAATAATGCAATCCTCAATAAATAAATAAAAAAAAAAGAAAAAAAAATTCAGCAGATTTTTCAAAAAGTAAATTATAACTAATAAATTGCTACAGTCATACTTAATTAAAATGAGTCAGCAGGTAAGAGTAAGTGCTGTGTGCTGCAGTTTCCATTGTATTAGACTGCTCCCATCTTCTGTGAACTTTTGTTCCAGAAGAAACCCCTGAGGTGTAATATTTCTACTGCATGCAATGCATTTGTTGGGAAAACATATTGTGAATTTACATGTAGGAGAAAGCAGCCGTCAAGTGGCTCTGATCAGTCAGCATACCTCCACAGTGGAGGAGAGTTCAAAGAAGGGCAAAAAACCTCAATGAACTCAGGGAAAAATATATCATAAAGAAGGCCAAAGTAATCTCAAGACCATGGAGGCTGGAAGGTAACATTGGGTTAAGATAAAACAGTTTTACCATTGAATCATCAGGTTTTCTGAGAGAATTAACACTCTCATCCCAAACTTTAAGACACAAAATGGCCCAAGCCTACCCGTCAGTTCTAGGAACATTCCTATGTCTCAGTCTTTCATCTTTTTGCTGTAGACTGCCTAAATTACTCCTAAAAAATAAAGTTAATCTCAGAACCGTAGATTAAGAAATGATCCTGTAAAAACTTCCATGGCAAGATTGTCAATTATGCTATTATAGGAAAGAAAAAGCAAAAAGAGCTACAGACAGGGACACAATGCATTCCTGTCCTTTACAGAACAACTCAGACCAATATTTGCCAAAGTATGTACTTGTTGGCATGTTTATCTATGTATACATGAACACAAACATGTACACATGCATGTATGTCATAGAATCATAGAATGGCCAAGGTTGGAAGGGACCTTAAAGATCATATAGTTTCAACCCCCCTGCCGTGGGCAGGGACACCTCTCACAAGTCCATCTTGCTCAAAGCCCCATTCCAGCCTGACCTTGAACACTTCCAGGGATGGTGCATCCACAACTTCTCTGGGAAACCTGTTCCAGTACCTCACCACTCTCATATTGATTTTTTTTTCTCCCCTGATATCTAGTCTAAATCTACCATCTTCCAGTTTGAAGCCATTACCCCTTGTCCTATCACTACATACCCTTGTAAAAAGTCCCTCTCCAGCTTTCTGCAGGCTCCCTTTCAGTACTTGAATGTTGCTGTAAGGTCTCCCTGGAGCCTCCTCTTCTCCAGGCTGAAAAACCCGAATTTTCTCAGCCTGTCTTCATAGGAGAGGTGCTCCAGACCTTTGATCATCCTTGTGGTCCTCCTCTGGACCTGCTCCAACAGGCCAATGTCCTGCCTGTGCTGACAACTCCAAAGCTGGACACAGTATTCCGGGTGAGGTCTAACCAGAGCCGGAGGAGATAATTGTCTATATTTGCGTATGTATATATATATATATGTATGCAATTTTTTTTTACACAAATACATCAGTCCTCTGCACTCAACAGAGTGCCAGCTGATTGCACTTGAGAAGAAGGCTTTCTCCAGGCTGATGCACCAGTTACACCTTCTGTAGGCTGCTGTGACTGCTATGTTTGCCATGTCACCTTAACTGGCCCTCCAGTCATCCCTATGCAATTACTGCACAATTTTACCTGCTCTACACATAACATTGGTTTTTATAGTTATGTAATCAATATTTTTGTACAAGCATATTCTCTTTTTCTCCTTTGATCTATATGACCTGGTCTTCCAATAGGGCTGACAGGTTCTTCCAGAAAAGTGTTAAGAACCATCTGTTTTCACAGATGAGTTCTCAGTCACCATTTCCCTGTTGTTGAAATATTGTCAATCACTTGCTAAGGTCTAAGATTTTTAATAGCACTGAGGTATTTACAGATCCACAGTTTCTTCTCTGCCAGAAAAGCTCTTTTTTTTTTTTTCTTCGCCAAAAAAGCTTTTTTTTTTTTTTTTTTTTTTTTTTTCAACAGATATCATTTGGCTGAGGAGTAATTCACTCCTTATTACTGAATATTACTCATTACTCATCACAGACCATATTTTGAACCTGAATCAAGTGAATCTGTGCATTAAGTGAGAGGCATAAAGGGGTACTCTGCTTCTCTCCACAGATGTTTTATATTGTTGATAGCACCATGGAGACTGTCATGTTTAACCAAGCATGTCACCTCCCTTCTCCTCTTTGCTGGGTGTGAGCTGGGCACAGTCTTGTATTTTTCTCCCATCTCAGAATGCTAGATAGTGCATTTGGTTCGATGAAAGAGAGGAGGAAGAAAGCAAGTCAGCCTGGGAAGCAGGACTGCACTTTCCATTTTGCTATAGATCAGAGGGGAAACAGAATCAAGACTCTGCTGTTCAAAGGTGGAGGTTTTCTTTTTTTCTCCGGGGGACAGTGTTTCTCTGACTAAACAGACAGAGGCTCAAATATTAACTGGAAATTCTTGTATTCTGTGTGAGCAAAGTATCAGGCACAAGTTACGTATACCTAATATATTCAGTTAACAATTTTAAATGAGTACTGCTTTGCTTAATAAAAGGGTTGACATCCAGTCACACAATCAAACAGCCATATAATGATTATAAATGTATCTATATTTTATTTAGGAGTGATGATTTGTTCCCAATTAGATAGAAGTACTATACAAAAATTGCCATTTCTTTAAGGGTTGTTCTCTATGAAAAGGCAATAAAAAATCCTCAGTCTGAAATGAAAATTGCATTTAAACAGACACTTTTATTCTATTTCAGTAAACTCTGATCTCAGTTGGAAAGAATAGTGTCATGATTATATTTCTGTGCAAGATGGGAGAAGCGGTGTGGGATTATTTCCACTACAGATCTCTTTTGATCAGTCATGCTGGATGGACTTCATCTCACTTGTTTTTAGCCAGATAAGTGTTAATCATCCAGTTTAATCTAATTTCCCTGGATTTCCTGGAGACAGATGGGCACCCACAAAAGACCGCTGAGCCATCCTCAGCTGTTCAGCATCTATGGGATGAGTTGTGCTCCAGATCACCTTATGTTTTCCCAGTAATTATAAAGAAGGTAGTAGTGGATTGTTTAGAATAGAAGCCTAAATTTTACACAGCTGAAATTATGCTACATGAACTTCAGTCTTTGTCTTAGCATGACTCAGTGCTTCATAGAACTGCAATTTCATCATTAGACTCGTGCTGTAGTTTTAACTTCAATCCTCAACAAGTTCTAAATATACTTCGCCTACATACACCTTTACTTGCAAGGCAGTTGTACTGACATCAAGTTATATTGTTCATATAATAAGACAGAATTATTCATTGTCTTCTATTGTCTAGAGGATAATTTGTTTCCACTTCCTTTGTGCATTTTTTTGTTTTCTCTGGCCTTTCTTTAGGCTGATAAATGACTAACTTTTCCAGCAATTTAAAAAAAAAATAAAAAAAATCTGTTTCCAGAATGTTTCCAGAAATGCCATATGTAACTCAATATGACGTAATCCATCAACTAGTAAAAGCATCTTAACCTTCCACCTAAGAATTTTTAAAGAGCTGACTAAGGAGTTCTCTTGTTACTGAATACTGATTTTCAATAATTCTTGCAATATCATGAAGATTCCTGAACACCGAAAAAAGCTAGTGTTGCATTCAGAGTGTTGCTCAAAATAAGTAATTAAAACCAGACCACTCTGACCAGCATCAGTAAATACAAGAATGGCTGACACTCTGTTAATGAACAGTTAAAAGAATGATTAATGGTTTATTGAAAACCATTAGATCTTTTCCAAATAACTTGCTCTTTTAATGATCCCAGTTTGGTTAATAAAGGTAATGGATGCTGGTGTAACATACCTCCACTTATGTAGTGATCATGATTCAATTTTTCTTGACATTTTGATGAGGAAGTAAAATGATCTGAAATTAGCATGATGCACCAAATGCATGCATTAAAAATAGGCATGACAGATCTCAAAGATAATTAGAGAACCAGCCAGTGTGTTTCTGTGAGAGCAGAAGGATCTGCAGGAGTTGGTTCTTTGCTTTATGAAACATGAAATTCTTTTCAATAACTTAGAATAAAGCAAAGTCACTGGTAAAGTTTGCTGTTGGCATATATTTTTGGAAAACAGTAGGTTCAATGGAAGAGGACAAGATCCCTAGGGCTGAAAAAATGTTTCTTTCTCTCTGGAAGCAGACACTTTTTTTAAAAATTCTGTTAGGGGAAGTTAAACATCTGGAAAATGGTTGTTATTGAGAGAACAGGAGAATTTCTATTGGTTGGCAATGCTCCTGGAGAGGACTTTGGAGTGATGGAGAAATGACAGCTGAATCTTTTACAGAATATCTGTAAGGCCAGTTTACAGAATCACAGAATCACAGAATCACAGAACAGTAAGAACTGAAAAGGACTTTTGGAGATCATCTAATCCAATCCCCCTGCCAAATCAGATGCAGGCTGGATTGTAATCACCCAGGGAGGTTTTTAATATCTTCAGAGAAGGAGACTCCACAGTCGTTCTGGGTAGCCTGTTGAAGTGCTCTGTCACCCTCAAAGTAAAGTTTTTCCTTATTTGAGACAGAATTTCCTGTATTCCAGTTTAGCCTGTTGCCTATTGTTCTGTCACTGGATACCACTGGAAAGAGTCTGGCCCCATCCTCCTGACACCCACCCTTTAGATATTTATAAGCATTGATAAGGTCCCCTCTCAGATGTCTCCAGGCTAAACAGACCAAAGTCTCTCAGTCTTGTAACCTATCTCATAACCTGAACTGTACACATATTCATACACATATTACAGTTCAATCTCATAAGAGAGGTGCTCCATTTCTTGCATCGTCTTCGTAGCCCTCCACTGGACTAACTCCAATGGTTCCCTGTCCTTCTTGAACTGGGAATCCCAGAACTGGACACAGTACTCCAGATGTAGCCATATCAGGACAGAGTAGAGGGGGAGGATGATGTCTCTCAACCTTCTGGTCACACTTTTATTAATTCACCCTAGATGCCATCGGCCTTCTTGGCCACAAGGGCACATTACTGACTCATGGTCAACTTGTCCATCAGGACTCCCAGATCCCTCTCTGCAGAGTTGCTTTCTAGCAAGTCCAAAATAGTCCGAAGTAGGACTTCTGTAGCTGTATTTCCTTTTTACTAACATAGTTGTAACTCACCATATCCACATATGCTGGTCACAATTTATGAGGGTTCCTGATAAACTGAAAACTGAGAAATCAAAAGTCTTGTCTTGCAGTAGTATACTGGAAGCTGAGGTTATTTAGTTTATCAAAAACTCGAGAGTGATAAAGACTTCCCATAAGTGCCTATATTGAGAATAAAACATAGATAGCAGGTATTTCAATCCAGCTGCCAAAGTTATAACAAGATCCAATTCATACTGGAAGTTGGATTAGACAAATTAAGACTAAAACGAAAATGAATTTTTTTCAGCTTTCAGACTAATTACTGTCTGAGAAAATTTACAGTAGTTCCCAGTTCATACTCCTGACATTGAATGTGTAAAACTAGGATGCAATACTCATTGTAGTAGTAATTAAAAGTGTAATTAAACTAAAAATCTGGTGAAGTGTCATGCTTGTTATATGCAGCCAGACTGTTTTCTTCTGGGAACTCTCCGTTGTTTGTTAAAAAACAGTGAATCAATTAAATTGACCTAATAGATGCAGATACATTTAGTTTTGAAAATTTTTAAAAGAAGCTCTTAGCATCCAAAGCTCACTAACTTGCCCAAGGTCCTACAGGATGTGTGCAACATAATCAGGCACTAAGTCATGATCTCCAGTGCTCTCAATATATTCTTCTTTCTCATCACTCAGTGATCATTCAGATCCAGCAGTGTGCCCATTCCAAAAATGATGAGTATTGAAAATAAGTGACAGAAATACAAATGCAGTTTCAAAATCTTTCATTTCTGATGCCTTTTCAAATAACTTTTAAGCTGATAAAATAGAATTCAGTTCACACTGAATGCTATGTATGATACGGCTAACTCACTTGGTTGGGGTTGAGGATGTTATTACTTCAAATTAGTTACTTACACCTAACTTCAGAATCTTCAGTTTACATACTTCACAGCTTTGAGTTTTGTTACAGACTTGCTAAGGCATCTTGCCATGCAGGCCATCCTCTTTCACACAGTGCAGCCTCCATGTAGTGCTTCTTATACAAAAAAATCCTTCACTATTCCAAGAGTCAGCATCTCAATGTCCAAACTGGCCCATGAAACCTCATGAAGAATCCCTGTCTACTTTATATATATAATTTCTTTCTTTTAGCTGAATGGTTGGCATCTTGATACTAGCCCTTTCTTCAATTTAAATATGACAGAATGTCATTCCTTGAAAGATAGTGTACCTTGATTTTTTTATATTTGTCTTGAACTCACACCCAAGCATAAGACAAATATAAAAGAGAATTGCATGCAGAAATCAGAGTTCGAAATTTGGACTAAACACCATGGTACCCAAGATTCTTGTATACACCATGACATGTCCTATCAAGCACATGTACTTGGACAGATGGCTGGCACCACAGGAAACAGAGACAAGTGTGCAAAGGCAACAAAATAAATGTAAAATTGAATTTTAATGCTTTGTTTCCTCAAGTCCACCTACACTTCAGATGTTAAAAAAATAAGGTCTCATACAACCTAATTATCTATCTGCCCAGATACAATAATGAGCTTTGTAGCACATTTGTTTTATCTCAGCTTTATTCTTTTGTTGTTTGTTAAAAAATGAGCCATTTCCTCTATTTTAACATGCATGAAAACCAGAAAGATAATTTAAGTCACCTATTCTAGGTGTTTGAGGGTTTTTTCCTAACTTCCTAACAAGTAGTTAGGCAAGAAAACACAGTGGAAAAAGAGAAAAGTATGACAGCAACATATTTTACAGGCATATTAAAAATTCTCATCCTATGGATCAGTGAAGGTGTAGGTGGCTGGAATCTGTTAGGTATATAGTAACTTAGCAAGAAAGGGTTACTTAATTTCTTTCTTCATGTAGTGCCAACATAATTGCTCAGCACATTAAAACATTTTCTCAAAACATCCCAAATATTTGATAGCATGGGTGTTTCCTCCCCCATAAATATGGGCTCAAATCAGAACCACTCACCCACAGCCTTCCTGACAAGGAAGCTGGAGACATAAGAATTCATGTGTCAGCCAGCATGCAAGCCAAACTCGGCTCATCGTGCTGGGTAATATGCAAAAGAAAGGTCCTTATTTTTCTCTATCCTACATCCAATCCACTGAGCAATTTTTAGTTGTGATCAGTACGGCTTTCATAATTTAGGGCTTGTGCTTCAGTATTTCAGTCTAGCACAGTATAATTAAAATTTATTGGCTTATTTTATTTTATTTTCAATCTAGCCTGTTATATTACAAAAGCATTATGGAAGAAATCAGGTGTTTTGGGATCTGAGAGTATTATTTATAAAGCAGGAGACAGATTGTGAACATCCCATAGCAGAGTTTCTTCTTTAGAGTATTAGTCAAAGGAATGCTTTCAAATGATCCAAAATTACTCAGTTCAACCAGGGCCCAAGGCTGTGCATCCAGAAATGCCATCTTTAACATTTTGGAAGTTTTGTTACCCAAAGAGTGTGTCAGCCCCTCTTTTGAGTATCAGTATCTCTCTGCAATCACATCATAAGAGGTACAGTACACTGTGTGAAATAGTAGTTATTTTGTCCTTTAACAGACATTTTTATCTGGAAAAGTAGCACTGGGTAAGGAGGTCATGGAAGGTGTTATCTTATTTTTGGTGTTGTCTTATTTTACCAAGTAAGAAAAAGAATGACGGAAGTACCACATAGCATGTGCCTTTGCTCCATTCCTAAAGCACGGCTTGATGTGCAGCCACATCCACCGAACACCTTTAAGAGATAAGAAGAGCAGCACTGAAACAAGCCTGATGCACTCCCAGGATCCCTAATGCTTGAAGGCTCTGACCTTAGATGAGGCTGGAGCTCAGCCCTCAACTCAGACATAGTGCTTGGGTGAGCAACTTCATGTTTCGTTATCCTAAAACTGTCATTCCCAGAATAATAATGTAGGATAGTTCATCAGGCATCCACATAAAATGCATCAAACCCTACATGTTAGAAAGTAAACATTTCAGGCCCAATGACCTAGAATTTTCTGCCAAAATAGATTAGTTGAATTTTTTCCAATTGCCTCTAACTTTGTAAGTCATAAACATTGAATGAATCCACTGCACTGATATGGTCAGCTAGGGGCACTTCTTCAGGGCTGTCAATTTATTAAGATGTCTGTCCCAGTGAACAATATGTATCTTGTAAATAGATATTTAGAATAAGATTTTGGTAGCTGAGGCAACAAATCACTAGGTTTTATTTTCCCTATACAGTGTTTATTTTTTACATTCTTAACTTCTGACAATTATATCTGTTTCCCTTGAAATGGTTTTGGGGCTTATTTTCTGCTGTGTCTGAAAACACTGCGACATGCAGTGAATAGTAATTGTTGTTTAAACATCTTCTTTATGTTAAGACATCATCCAAACTGGAATATTGCACATCTCTATTACAGAAAAGAACCACTAATAAGTAACCACCATCTGAAAAAAAGAATTTATGTAAGATTAGTTACAGAACCAGACTTCAAAGCAGCCTCAATGTGTGCCAAATCTCCTAATGAACACAATTTTTCATGTTACTGTATACTGTACATGATCCAAAGCCCTGCATATACTTTCTGAAGATTAGAAGAAAGTCAGCCATATAATAAGCTACATACAAAAATAACAGTGCAAACTGTTGAGTCCCTAACTCATAAGATACATGAGAACCATTCTGAACCAGCAGCAAGGATGACTTATTCTGGGTTTGTAACCTGACCTTCTGCCACCCAAGCAAAGACAGTTCAGTTGTTACTGAAACTGTTCCTCTGCCACGGAATCTTGCAGTCCATTTTTAAAGCTAAATACCATATGTTTTGAAACTCCAGACTGTGGCATTTGAGGAGCCGTTTCACAAGAGTTGACCAGCATAGCTGGGGCAGGGAGGGGAGCTGAAGAGCAAAGCTGTTCAGTTGTTCCACTGTCAGCAATCTCACTCTTCAAAAGTCAGAGCATGGTGGTTTTAGCAAGACCACTGCATTCTGTTCAGCCTAGGAACATGGCACATTGAATCTCTGCCCTATCCATATGTTGTTAAAGAGTAGGGGTTTATTCCTAGATTATTTCAACAGCTACAGTACTATGAAAGTGCCATTTACCTTAGTACAACCACCCATTGCAAAGTAATGAAATTGGAACTTGGCTCTTCTTTTTTATTTTAAGCTGATGAAGCCTCTGGATGGTTCCACTATGACTCACGTCCTCCCATGTCTCAGTGACCATTTTTATGTCAGCATTTGAGATTTTTTATTTGCTCTAGAAATGGTATACCCAGCAGATATTTATCAGTTAAAATTGTTAACTGGCACACCTGCCACTCTGCCTACATGATTAATTAAATTCCTCATAAAAATAAAAAACAGCTTAAGGAAAGAACTTGGAAAAGGGGAATGTGTGGACAGTTAGATGACAACCCTTTCAACTTTCATGGCTCAGAACAGGCTCAAATGATCAAAGTAACCTTAAGTTGCTGTATTACTATAAATCATTCTCATCTACAAAAGAGAAAGTTCTCCTAAAATGTTTTTGGGAAAATGTTCACAGGGAAAGGTTTGGTACTTGAGAGTATAAAAAAAGTTGCCTACAAGTAAAAAGGGTAAAAAGCTCTTAGGGATTTAAACACTTGGACAAGGAAAGTCCACTTCAAAGGTAATAATGATGATAGTGACACCTTTACCAAAATGTAGGCTCCACATCTGCAAGCTTTTCTTTTCCTAGTTACTTTTTATATGAATTAGCACACTGATCCATATTACTGGCTTTCACAACTGTCTTTCTGGCGTATTTTCACAACTGGTGTATTACTGGCTTTCACAACAATGGGCCATATTGGTTGAAATTTCAGGAAAAATTAAGATAAGTAATATAGAAAATATGCTATTCTGATGTTTGCATCCTCAGATTGGTACTCCGAGTTTCCTTTTTCACACACACATTGTGAAATTTTCTAGTGCTTTATATTTTATGTCCTTTAAGAAACATTAATTTACAATTGAAAGATCATTTAATACAGAGTTTATAATTTTTGATTGCTTAAAATTGAGTCTAGGAAGTTTTTAAAGTTTAAACTATTCCTGTTACACTGGAGGACAGCTGAACTCTTGTTAATGAATCTAAAAATAAACAGAAATGGAAACAAGCACTTCAAAGAAAGTTTCCAGTTCCGACATGCCATGCCGAGTACTGCCACAAAGGTATTTATCATAAAGGGTCATAAAGTTTTATAAAGTGCTTTCCTCTAGAAAATTATGATTTGTGAAAAAGCAAAATGTTTCTGTAAATATGTGGCTTTTTATAAATCTTCCTCTATTTTCTGCTAAGTATTGTTCTTGCAAACGTCACTAAGCCTGACACAGGCTGCCCTGGTCAACATCCCTCAGGCTTGCCAATGATCATCCCAGCTGACTGCTCATGCTGGCTGCAGCAGGCAATTGGCCCATCAGTCTGGAGAAATAGTGTTCTCCAGGCACAGGGTTGATGCTTGTTCTTCACAGAGGTTTTTCTCCATGGTCTGGGTGTGCCTCTTTCATTTGATAGCAGTTCTGTGATGGCGGGAAGTGTAAATGTTCCAGTGTCATTCGGCAGCTCATCAAACCATAAAGCATACGCTATTTTTCCAACATTTGACATGCCAATAAAGAGTGACCCTTTGGACATAGTAATATGCACATGGTGATGATCAAACATATAGGTATGTTTTCAAGACTTTTCCTCAAAGATAAACTGCTGTAGAGGCTGCCAAGCCCCTTTTGACTGGCCAGGAAGGTACTTCTTACCTACTCTGCATCCACCAGCTGGCTGTAATGCAAAAACACACACCAAGAGACACCTTCAAACAAGTGATGTTTCAACTTGTTGACCACATTTTCAGTATCCTTCACCAATACAGAGTGTTTTCTCCAGTAAGAAGCAAAACACATGCAAGTGTGTTTTAGGATATTTTCCTTTGTATTTTCTAATGATATTTAAGTAAATTTCTAAAATAATGTGCTATTTTGAAATGAGAATATGAAACTCTTTGACTGTGAAAATTAAAAATTTATTTTTGCTAAAACAGTTAGAAAAACTAACACATTGTTATGGTTTAAATGCTATTCAAATTTGTGATTGATTGATAAAATAAGTTGAAACCTTATTCCCAAACTTTATGCTGCTTTAGAAGTCAGTATTCATATAGATTACAGTGAAAAATATACTATGCTTAAACCTTACCCATGAACTTTTAAAGACTACCAGAAAACCCCAGAAAACCTAAATAGAAAGGGAAAAAAAAAAAAGAGGAATTTGAATTTTCAAAAATAAATTACATATATTGTGGGAAGCTCCCCTATACTCTCTAGAAACAGCATTGGTTGTAACTTTTAAAATATCGGTTTTAAATTGAACTTGGAGAAACAACAGAATTGTGAAGGCATGGGAATCATAGAGGTATTTATAAAGGAATTTTAAATAAAATTATTTTTAAAAATTAAATCTCTGTGAACCCAAAAATCTGTTTAGAATGCAATTGGTTTGGCTCAGATGCTTTTAGAAATTTAATTAACTAAAAAAACCCTTATAAATTCAACAATGGAAATAATGAACCAAGGAGTAAGAGTGTCAGGAACAAAATAGTTACCATACTTTTGGTGTGTTGAAAAATAAAAAGGGTTCTTGAGTAAAAATGCTGCTTTTAAGCTGATGATTTTCTAGGTTTTAGACTGATATAAATGAAAACTAAGGGAGAAATGGGAAAGAACTGGATTCCTGGTTTAGTGGGAAATTACTCAATTGTGTTACTGTTTTTTATTCTACACTGGAACATGACCAAATAAGTCAGCATATCTTACTTACAGAAAGAAAATTCTGATGGAAAAAATAAGAGTCCCTACTTTGGGCTGATGAGTATTTTTTCCTCACTTACATTTTCTCACTCAAAAATAAACTTTTAAAAACCCTGTCCCAGTCTGAATCTTTCATAATGCTTGGCTCCCACCATCCAGTGATTCACAGTGAATTTTGCCTGATTCATATCACTGGCAAAGAATAAAGATCCTTTGTGGACAAGGATGGAAAGAAGGCAGAGAAAAGAAGAACAAAAGGGAAGGATAAAGAATAAACAGAAATTTCCAGCAACTCTTTCCAGAATATTCAGCTACACCCAGGGTTTTATACCTGGTGTAAAAATCAAAGCTTTTCAACCTTCTTGAAGCTGCTTTACTTTCTGCAGAATGATCTGAAGTAAAGAAACAGGTATTTTCAATTTCTCAGTTTATATTAATCCCTAAAAACTTCACAACATCAAACTGATGCTTTTCCTGGCAGTTTTTCACTGCTACTTAGCTGCCTTTAACACATCTTAACTCAGTGTTTCCTTGCTGAAGTACTCAAAATATTTGGGTTTGCTTGACTCTGATTTTTTAATCTTTAAAATACAATGCTTCATGACAAGAATCAGGTTCATGAGCTTGTCAGTAAGTTACAGTGTATTGTGTCCTCTGTACGCAATAACTGGCAATGTGAATTTTTCCAGAAAAAAATGGTTTTCAGCTTTTTCATATCTCATCACTTCATGATATCTTCTCTAACCATCTCTTGCATTCTCCAGCAAGCCATGCAAAACTTTTGCCTTTAGGATCCCTGTCTTTTTAAAAACTCTGTGGAGTAGTTTCTTCTGCATTTCAGGATGTGGAAACAGTAAAATCTCAATTCAAGGTATGCCACTGTGCAGGGCTGTTTCACAGTGACCTCCTTGTTTGACCTGGCCTAGTCCTCAGCTCCACATGAACAATGCAGTCATCATCTGGCCTCTGGTATCAGTGCATGCTGGCAGAGGAGGCAGGGGTTGTAATTCTGTAACTGAAATTACAGGCCTATAATTCTGATTTTGAATGACAGAGTTCCCCTTCTCCTCATCTCTTTCCTCAAGCAGAAGGAACTCCTGGGGCCACACAAGTTGTGGGGACCTACTACTACTGCCTCTTGTCACCACAGAGTAGCCCCATGCCAGGGTTGTTCTAAGAGGGATAATTTACTATGAAGGTGCAATTCCACAGTGCATCAGTAGTGACAGAGTTGGACTTTTCACAGATCTTCTGTGGGTCGAGGCTTCCATCTGCAGTGCAGGGAAATAGAGGCCTGATACAGCAACAGAGCCTTCATGATGTGGAGGTGTAGGATATGGCATGGGGGACTGTAGGAATGGGAAAATAAGAGACAAGGCAAAGACTGGTTCTGGAGACCTTATGGTTACAAAAACCTGTCCAGTGGCCAGTCATAGAAACACAGGATGGGATTTTGACAAAAAAGGTTTTGAGGTTAAAAAAGAAAACAAAGTAGTAGTATCCAACAAACGTTGGCAACATGCATTATAAATTCAGGTAAGAATCAGGGATGAAAGATCATGGTGTAAAAGCACATTAGCAAACAAACAAAAATGGCCCTGAACAGCCCCTAGAGTGAGGAAGAAGAAACCATCAAGTTGTGACAGGGGAGGTTTAAGATCGCTATTAAGAAAAATTTCTTCACAGTAAAGGTTATCAAGCTTTGGAACAGGCCGCCTGGGGAGGTGGTGGAATCACCATGCCTGGAGGTAATTAAGACGTGGGTAGATGTGGTGCTTAGGGACATGGTTTAGTGGTGGACTTGGCAGTGTGAGGTTAACGGTTGGACTCGACAATCTTAAAGGTCCCTTCCAACCTAGATGATCCTATGATTGATTCTACAGGCATCCTAATGCTCCCAGCAAAGGGCTCCAGACATTGACAGCTTCCTGTAATATCCCCACCACTGACACCAGGATGAACCCAGAAGGTTTAAGACCTTGGGGAGCAGATGAAGAGTGAGCAGAAGACCAGGAAAAGGGGCAGAAAATAAGAAGTGAGTGTACAATGAGTTTAACTGAATTAATTTAATTACTGTCTTTTTCTGCATAGATGTATAGGCCTAGGAGATAAAAGACACCACCAGAAATGAAGGACAACTGGTCCAATTGCAAATGGTAAAGCAATTACATTTTGTGACAGTGGAAATCAGTAAAACAGTCAAAAGCAACTGGACTTATACATGAAACAGGAAATTAGATACATTAAGAATACTTTGAGTTTGATCTGTTTCCTAATGATTCTGTTTGTATTTTAGTAGATTGACTACTACTTTGGTGGTTTAACTCTAGATTGATGCTGGTAATGGGATTATTCAAGATTGTTATACATACACCTGAGGAAGTTCCATATATTGTGACCAATATATTCTGGTGTTGCATCCTGTCAGTAAATGCATCAATTTCTTTGCCTTTCCTTTAGATGAAAATGAGTAACCATAATTTACACAGTACTATCAACTCAATGCGTATTCATTATGGTGCTTTGTGGGAATTCCTATCAACCAGAACCTCTCTGAGCCTTCTTGTTTGCATGAAGTCTGGCTTTCTGCAGGATCATATTTTAGTTTCTGTTTTGACAGTAAGAATTCATGCTGTAGGAGAGATCTTCACTATGCTCCCTCTTTCAAGATATACTCTGTAAGGTTTATTTTGTTGCCCCCTTTCCTTTTTGTCTGTTTTGCCTCTGGTTAAACTAAATTCTGCATATGCGAAGGACTGACAGTTTCTGAATAAGCAAAAGCAAATTCAATCTCAGATTTAATCTCATGATTTAAAAGCTGGACTCTGATCAGTACTCATAAGTTTATGAGCTCCTATGAGTAAATGCACCTCTTCTCACAGAAAACTACAAACTAAATCAAGTCTTTGATTTTTAAGTAGACTTTACTCACTTCAATAAATCAAGGGGGAAGTTTAGGCATTTTGGCAACCTAGTTGTCACAAGACAAGTTATGTAAACTGAGATAATAATTTGTTCTGGTTTTTGTATCCTATTTCTGAGTTAGGGGAGGAAAAGCCTCCAGACAAAACAATTACAAGGGGCTCTGCCCTGAAAGACTGCTGTTGGAAGGAAACCACGACGTTTTGGGAAATGGGGAGAATGTTACAACTGATATTTCTCAAAACAAACCTCAAACACTGGGCTTTTTCAACTAAAAAAAAAAAAAAAA